>JANRGW010032103.1:0-34973 GCA_024733675.1 Psilopsiagon aymara | reverse complement strand
AGGAGCAGAGGGAAGAAAAAGGGGGAAGTGAGTGAACAAACTGCGTGGCTGATTTATGGCTTAAACCACGACAATCTGGTATATTAGATTAATTCTGCAGGTGATTGTAGCCTACAAAATTACTATATTGAAGCTCCCAGTACTTGAGTTTATTGAGGTATAAATACTAGAATGTGGTGTGCTATACAGTTCAGCTGCTTCCTTGTTATATTTTTCTGAGTCTTTTTGCTGCTTTTATTTCTGTGGTACTCAAGACAAATAGTTTCCTGGTTTTGATTTTCCTGACATTTTTCAGCAGGCTAGTTCTTAACAGCATAGAATTCAAAAAGATGAATAACATTTTCTGTGTACTGTTTACATTTTAAAAAGCAAAACTTCTGTTAAAAAAGAGTATTCCAGATGTCTCTAGGCAATAGGAAATGTAGTATACAGTCTAATAAAACAGCAAATACAACAGAAAGATTAAAAAGTAGTGAATGTTAGCAAATGGTGGGAATTTAAACACTAGTCAACACCAGGTTTTCATTTTAGGTGAGTGAAATTCACATGTGAATTTCATTAGAATTTATAAATACATTTCTTTATGACCAAGAGCTGTGCTTTTCCAAGTCATCTTTAAAACTTCCTTTTTCATTTAACTTTGATTAGATTTTTCTAAAATGGAATAAACTTAAAAGCATTTTAGAAAAGGTAAACCATGAAGGCTAAAAGCAAAGCAGATATATCAACAGCAAAAACATGAAAGCCCTTGTTCCTCCGGTGCAATATAGGGGAACCTCTGTGTTGCTGTGTTCTTCGCTGCTGGCATGCTTCCCCACCACAGCACTTGTTGCAGCCACTCTTTCCTATTTCTTCAAATCCCAATCTCCCCATTCACGCCTGCTTTGGCGTGCTTGGGTGGATAAACCCCTTAGATGATATGAGAACCTGATCTAAAGAGCAATTAAATCAGTGGGAGTCTTTGATGTTGAAAGGGACATTCTTTTTAGATGTCTTTTGCTGGAGGGAAGTTTGGCTTCAGCAAGGGGAGAATGTCTTTGGTGGTGAAGATAATTTGGTAGGGCATCACCCCTTGGTGAGTTGGAAGGAGGTGGCATTGTCATCCCTCAGGGCTATTAAGGAACAGACAGACAAATTCTAGGCAAACATCTGCCAAGTGAGATTCAGGGAATGGACCGACTGACCCTTATTTCCAGTGACTTCTGTGTCAGTTTTTAAGGCAGTGGTGTCAACATGCCGGTCAGGTGCTACTTACAGTAGCCCAGTGTTGCTGAAAAGGTGCAGACACTGCTTATTAGGTATTTTTGGAAATTCAGGTTTGTAGGTCTGTTTTAAGCCTTCACATGTTTACTTAAACTGCTCTTGATCTTTTTTTATTCCATCATTGTTTATCATTTTCAGATGTAACTTTAAAGCAGCATTCTCAAGCTATTTTAATACTAGTTTCCCTCTTAATTTGGCTAGATATTATTCCCTAAAATGCAAAATGTGCAAAGACATCTGCTCAGCTTTGGAAAGTTATCATCAGAAAATCACATAGTTTTTCTGGGAGGTCATCTGAAAAGATGCTATGGAAAGTTCAGGTGAATACTAGGAAGCCTAAGGGGGATGAGTCACAGAAAATGTGGCACAAAATCATCATTCTTTTTCAGTGTAATGTCTAAGCTCCCTGTGTACTCAGTGGCAGAAAATGTAATGTTGACTGAGAGCATGGGCTCTGTTACTGCGTGGCTTTTTTTCCCTTTATGTCAGTTTTATGTGCTTGTACCTTCAGGAGCACCTGCTAAAAGGATTAAAAGCCTGGTGCAAAAGGAAATCTTCGTATAGCAAATTTTTAAAAAAGCCGAGTGTTTGACCAGTGGTACCTACGAGCTCAGATGTGTTACCTTGCCCTAATTATTTCACTGTATTTTTCTCTTGGCCCTGAGGAAACAGCCGTGTCACAGATCATTCGAATTAACAAGGGCTTCAGAAACTACAGAGGCAGTGCCTGCAGGAACTTTGAAAAACACCATGAAATTTCAATTTTCTTTGCTCTGTTTACAGCTCAGAAGTGAAGCAAACAAAACTCCAGTCTGAGTGTAATGGTTGCATTATGTGTAAGCTATGTGCCTGCCATCCAGGAGAGCTGGGGTGTGTCTTTGTTAAGGCTGTCTTGTAATTCTCATCATCTGCCTTTCTTCTCTAGATGTGGATGAGTGTGCGGTGGTGAGTGGAGGCTGCCAGCAAGGCTGTGTCAACACACATGGCTCCTTCCACTGCCAGTGCTGGACAGGATATAGGCTCCATGCTGATGGACGCACTTGCATAGGTGAGTGAATGTTGGCAAGCACTTCACGTACTTCAAGATACAGTTTTCTCTGCTAAACCTGTCTTTGCCTTAGTGCAAAGGTTTGTCGACTATCCCAGTCTGAGTTTTCCTTAATTCATAAAGGATATCATTATCCATTCCACCTCAAGAAGCTTGATTCAGGTATTTCCAAATGTCTTCCTTTTTTTCTGTGAGCATACAGTTGCTTCCTTTTTTTTTTTGTGAGTGATCATGTCCAGTGTTTCTGTGATGCAATCTTTCGAATGTTTCTTTTGTTTGCTGGAAGCAGTGAAGAAATAGGGGATCCTAGTTTCAAATGAAAGATGTTTTTTTGAATTCTGAGCTTTATTTATTTGCGTCACATCTCCCTGCATGTTCCAGCACTGCCCTGGGCTTTTCTGCCCCATTACTCTTCCTCTTAGTCTTTTTGCCTGGTTTTTGAGATACAAACAGTGGATAGCAAAATCTCTTGCCCACAGTTGCCTATCAGAACACTGCTCTTCTGTCCAAGCAATTCCAAAATGTAGCTTGTGTCTTCAGCAATGAAGACAAAATAAAAGCCTGTGGCTGCCACTGAGAAGTTGTATTTAGCCTTTTAGTCTATCAGACTGCCCAGGCTGGGTCCCTGTAGGCTTTCCTAGGTGGTGGCATGAGCTGAGGCAGGAGGGTCTCATTAAATGGGTCGAGGGGTGCAGTAGTGAAGTATAATCTCTGGCTGCACTGCAGTGAGCAGAGCAGAAAATCCTCTTGGGAGGATCAAAAGCAGAGGCCAAATTTGTGAATTACTGAGA
Source organism: Psilopsiagon aymara (assembly GCA_024733675.1). Taxonomy (NCBI): domain Eukaryota; kingdom Metazoa; phylum Chordata; class Aves; order Psittaciformes; family Psittacidae; genus Psilopsiagon; species Psilopsiagon aymara. Next base: position 31,871 of record JANRGW010032103.1, on the reverse strand, counting down.
TACATCTTAGAACATGATGCTATGGTCTGGTAGCTAGACAGGGAGCTCTAAAAGGCTAATGAAATATTTAAGAATGCCTTCAGAGGTCTTCTGGTTCTCACAGAGCCCATGAAAGGAAGCAGCCCTACCTTTCATCTCTTCAGTCTTTGCTGTACATTGAGGGATTTTTTAATGTAAAACAGTAATGCGGAATTGTCTGCTTGAGTCTGTTTTGCATTTTAGCTATTAGGTACAGTGAGAAGTATGGATGGGGTGAGCTGAAAACTCCCCTCCAAGTATATGAATGAATGTTTAGCTCGCGCTAACCCTTTTAACCCTTTCAGGGTGTGCTCATATATGTGAATCTGAGAGTCTTGAGCACTTTTCCTGAGATTCTGCTTGTGCTGTGGGTTAATAATTAGGGTGCTGTAGATTTGTGAAAGCTCCTTGTTCCTATAACGATCCTATGCCTGTTGATCTGTTCGTTTGTCTACACTGGTCTTTAAAAGGTTGCCATACTCCTTTATATCAGGGATACATCTTTATCTGCTGCGGCCCTGTTTGTAACCTCTTCGTTACAACCAATAACTAATTTCCCTTGCTCAGCCAGCAAAACTCCTGCTTGTACTCCGCTGTGGCACACCCAAGCAAAAGACAACCTGTGAAAGCCAATAACAAAAGAAGTTGCAAACCAAACTGATTGCTTTTCTTTAAAGCAGTTTTATATCTCTCGTATTGAAGATCCTCAGCTCATGAGTGCTTGCTTGTGGATGTGCTCCCCTTTCTGCCAACATTAAATGCAGAGCTTGGGCTGGCTGCAGGTTTTGGCAACTGCTCTGCTAATCTGAATGATGCTCGCAGTTGTACTGACAGACATCCTGTTCCAAGAAACAGGCATTACAAAACAGTGGGAAGAGTGTGGATATGATCCCAAAGGCTGTACCTGAATTTGAAAAACAGGATGAAAAGCCACTGATTCACAGTATGGAGTTACCCTGTCTATGTTCATGTAGATGAGAGCCCCGTGGAGCTTGGCACTTCAGCCCATAACACAATGCCTGTTTATGTCCTCCTGGAAGAATAAGCCCTATGTTTCTTTCGATGGACTTTGAGCCCTGAAACAAGGCATGCAGAGTTAGTTCTGCGTGTTGCTAAAAACAATAATAAAATAAAATATGCCATCCTTGTGTTGCATTTTAATCAGTACTGAAGTCAAGTTGCCGAATTTTGTAAAGAGGATTAAAATGTTCTGTCATTTGGGAATTAAAAAAGAATGTTATTCATTTAATTTTTTGAGCCTGATTTTAGGTAATATGAGAAGAGCATCTGGAGAATAAGTTCACTCACAGTTTGGTCATTGTTCTTGTACAAAGTCCTTTGGCTGTGATTAACATCAGCCAAATATGTCATCAGTCATTTCTGGTATTATCACGGCAATAAATTTACTGATGCAGCTAGAACACAGGATGTACCAATGCTCAAGCTGTGGGAATAGCATTTTTTGGTTTTTTTAGCTCTTTAAGGTTTGTTTGGTTTACCACGTTCAGAGATTTTCAGTGTTTTAGTCATTGCTTAACTGCAATGAAAAATACTGTAAAGTCTCAATCTTTTCTTGGTTATCTCAGCTGGATAAGGTATGGGTAAGGAAACAGTGTGAAAGAAGAAATTAATGTAAAGGCAGAGTGGTGCATATTCAAGTAGAAACACTAGTGGTTTTCTGTGAATTAAAAGAAGAGAGAGAAATTCATATCTCTCTGATCAGGTCTGACAAGGGAAGACCCAGAAGTGAAAGATGTGATGTCCAAGTTGTGTTACTCCTCCTGAATAGTCTCATTTTTGGCTGTGGGGAGAGGGAATTTTGTGCAAGAAAGGACTAAAGTGGCTTTGGGGAAAAGAACCAGAGAACTGAACGAACATGAAAAGTAGGTGGTATGACAAATTAATTTACCTGTATAATGTGTAAAACCTTCTGTGGGTGTAGAATAGTAAGGTTTTCTCGTGGCAGAAATAATCAAAAGCTCAGTTTGGAGTTGTCCTGGCTATGAACATTATCAGAAGGCAAGTTTTCACTTCACAAGTTTGTGTGTTCACAAGAAGTTATTAAAAACACTTAATACATGGTCAGTTCTGTTTGCAGCATCTCAAAAATTATCTGGGAGAAACAGAAATAAATCCTAAAATGACAGACAGGAGTAGGTTTCAGAGAGAACTGCCATGATAAAATGGATACTGAGTGGAGGATATTGAGTTCTGTTTCATGTTTAGACAAGACACCAAAATGAATGTAGATAATCTCTCATGCACTGGAGCACAAGACAGTTGCTAACTGATGAGGACAGAGAGCAGCTTTTCATATAAACCAGTAATCCAGGAGTGCCTAGCCTCAGGATTTGGGCACTAACTGCTGACCTCTGGGAATAGAGAGCTTGCTTTTTCCTGCTGCGCCAGTTTATGCATTCAATTTTGAGCACTCTTCTGATCAAGAAGTAAACCCAGTAATCACAGAATGGTTCAGGTTGGAAGGGACCTTAAAGATCATGTAGTTCCAATCCCCCTGCCATGGGCAGGGACACCTTCCACTGAATGAGGCTGCTCCAAGCCCTGACCAACCTGGCCTCGAACACTGCCAGGGATGGGGCAGCCACAGCTTCTCTGGGCAACCTGTGCCAGTGCCTCAGCACCCTCACAGTAAAGAACTTCCTCCTAATACCTCATCTAAACCTCTCCTCTTTCAAAGTCATTCCTCCTTGTCCTATCCCTACAGGCCCTTGTAAAAAGTCCCTCCCTCTCCAGCTTGCTTATAGGGCCCCCTTTAGGTATTGGGATTCTGATCCAGCACAGCTAAGCAGAACATTTAGTGTTTCAAATCGGGCTTGCATTAGCAATTATATTTCTTTTGTGGATACTTTAGAGTATGTAATGATCTCTCCCACATACTAAAAATAAAAAGGGATTACGTTCTGGAAATGAATGGTTTATGGAAGGTGATTACCTCAGCTGCAGAAATAAGAAACAAACATCTCTTCAGACAGACTTTTCAGATGAACACAGACCAGACTTCTGTTATGTTCATTCCTTCCACATTGTCTTTTTCTTCTTGCCAACCCTATGTTTCTGGGAACAAAGGTGCCAAAATCACTTGAGGGAAAGCAGATTTTGCAGCCTAGATGGCTTGTATGGCTCTCATACATAAGGAAATGGGTCTACCTTCTTGTGAGATATTCAGCCTACATCTGAGTCAAAAACTTGGGGTAAGCTTTCTTGTGTAATTGCATGGAAGATTACTGAACTTCTGACAAACTCTTCCCAGTGAGTCCAGTCCTCTTACAATGTCATCACAGTATGTTTGGGATCCTGACTAACTGCTGGCGGTCCACACCTCCGCTGCTTGTATGAGCCTCAAAATACATGGTTTGAAGTTGTTTGTCATTCTGCCTGCTCTCATTAGAAACTTCTGCCCATGCTCTAAGGCAAACAACCTCTAAAATGGGTTGCCTTGTTCAGTGATAAGTAGTATGTGAGAGTAAATCACTGTTATCTTGAATCTTTTGATGATCTCTGATACTATGTGGCATGTCAGAACCCCATCTTTTTTTGATGCACCTTTTCTTCCTTAGCTTTTTGGTCCCACAAGTTTTGATCAATATTGAATTCACTTTTAGATACATGTGCCAGACTGAATGTTCACTACAAATTAGGTAATTAAAATAGCCAAAGGTTACATTGTCCATATTTTTGCCTTCTTTTTTAATGCCTTGATTATGTTAATGTAATTAATTTAATTTCAATGAAGTTTAACTGGCTGGTGTCTGGAAGGCAGAAACTCAGAGCAAGTACATATTTATTGTAGTATTGGGCTGTGGTTTTGAACTGATGTAAATTCAGTGTCTTCACTGAAATTTATTCTTGTTTAAACACTTGGAAGTGTAAGCAGAACAGAGTCTTCACTCCCCCATTCATCTCTGGTGCCAGCTGTTATCTTTGGTGTCTGCCTTATGTAGAAAAGCTGTTGAGATGTGGGTTTTTACAAAGACTTTTGCACACTAAGGCTCTTAACTGAGGAAGTAACAAGATATCACTATAAATCTGTAACCTATGTTTTTCCTTGTAAGTAAAAGCACAGTATGTCTGGAGTGTTTTTGTAATTGATAAGGTTGGATTGAAGGTGATAGAAAACCCAGGCTTGAAGAGACTGCCTATTCTAAGCCTGTGGTTGTTGTGTATCCATCTAACTATGGCTTCATACTCAAGTTTTCTGTGAAAATATGAACATTATTATAAAAAATAATGGGTTGAGAAATGTATGTTTCTCAGGACTTGACTGCAGGGCAAGTTTTCTACTAAACTTCAAGAGTAAATCTTTGAAAGTGGAGGGCATACCATATTTCTGCCTGAACTCCATGCACGTGCTCAGACCTCCAGCCACAAGCCCCTTTATAGGAGGTGGAATTACATTTATGATATGGTGAGTCTCTCCCTTTTTCTGATCAAAGATGCATTGCTGTCACCAGACAGCACAAGCACTATTCATCCTGTTCCTTCCCCAGTGGCTCTTCTCATTCAGTCTGGCACCTCCTCTCACGTAGCACACGCGATGCCTTGGCAGCAGGCATGAAACCTGGCCGTGGCTGCTCTAGAGTAGTAATCCCTCACTCTGCAGCTGCTGGCAGAGCCCCATGCTGGGCCAGGCAGCACAGCCCCCCCAGTGCAAGCTCTCTGTGCAGGAGTTTACCCCCATCCCCTTCTGGCTTTGTAGCCTCCAAAATCCTCAGTACGACAGGTTGCTGCTTATTTCTCCTTGCATCCAAATTGGCTTATGCCCAGAAAAGGGGGGAGAAAACGCACTTTTAAAAACCAAGATACATATTCTGTCATTTGGCGTTGTTTTAAGGTGGTTTTCATCTTCTGAAATATTTTCATCTCATTTGAATATTCTTGCTGAAAAGCAGGTCTTTAGAAACAAATGTGCAGCAAGCAGGAAGCTCAGAGTGTATTGGGTCTTCTGTCTCCCGTGTAGAAATCAAGCCGCTTTCAACTGGGTGTGAGGTTTGCAGACACAGGTGAAGATCAGAAGCCAGGGTCAGGTCCAGTGTGCAGCATGGTATCTCCTGGCTACTGCTGTGTGTGCATCCATGATAATGTAAAAATTTGCTTTTCTTTTGGTATTTTTAACATACACTTTGCTTCCTACAGCAGTTTTTGTGGCTAACGTTTTCTTAATGTCTGTTACACGTAAGTGAATTAATATGAATATTCCTAAAATAAATATCAGAGCTCTTTGTTGACTTCATTGGGTCCGGAGTTTGATACCTTTCGTGAAGAACAAAATAGTCTTTCCAGCTACTCATTGAGAATATAATACATCCACTGATGTTAAAATATATATAGATGCAGTCCTGCACACACTCATACTTACACATGTACAGCTGAACAACAGGTTCAGATCATCTCTCTTATTTTTATGTGCAGTGTGCGAATAGGTGTGGGTGTGTGATAACGTGTTTTGGCAGGAGGAGAAATGTTTCTTTAGAAGCCAGAGATGTATGGTGAATAAAAAAGAATATTAATTTGCTTGAGTAAAAGAAGCAGCATCTTTAGAGATGTACTAAAGAACCTCTTGTTACTTGCTGTGATTTACTTTCTAACTGTCCTGTGGAGCTTGTGACTCCTGTCATTTGCAGCTTCCTGTGGATGAGGCTGAGGAAATCAAACTGAAAGACAGTTTTTGTACTTTTTTTTTTTTTAAATAAATGACAGCAGGGACAGAAAAAAAAAAAAAAAAAAACAACAAAACAGCAAAACAACAATGGGCAAATGTCAGTGGGGACTTTGTTTTTTTCCTCCTTACCTCAGTGGAATCTCAAGTGCTTTGCTGCTGTCAGATCAAAGGCTGGCTGTACTTCAGTCAGCATTACAGCTCTTGGATCTCACCTGCCTCTCACCGGAATCACAGCTTTTGCTGACATGGAACACTGTGTCAAGCAACCACCCTGAACACAAGGGAGAGCAATCATGCAGGGGATGGGGGCTGGTGTATTTATGAAAGCTGTTTGGTGATGTTTGTGTATTTTACTGTCATTTATGTATTTAAAATAGGAAATAAGTTTCTTGGGTTGTTGACATGTGTTCCTTCAATGCTTCCTTGGCTCCAGCCGTCAATTCCTGCAGTGTTAACAAGGGGGGCTGCGAGCAGGATTGTGTTCAGCTCAGTGAAGACCACTATAAGTGCCAGTGCCAGCAAGGCTACCAGCTAAAGAGGGACGCCAGATCCTGTGAAGGTAAGTCCTGCACTACCTGCCTGGAGGCAATTCAAAAGACCCCAGGGTAGTGCTTCGGGTTGCTGTGTTCATTCATATTTCACCCTGCTTGCCAAAAGCAGCTCCAGGAATTGCTTTTTAACAGAATTTTAAAATAACACATTTGAGGTGTGAAATTCACATTGATTCACAATTTTGAACAAGATTTTGGCCTCATAGACCCGTGGCACTTTGTTGCACACTGACAATGATGACATAGGTTAGGAACTTAATCATGTTGTAATTTGAACATTTTATTGCTCATCAAGTTGTATATCAAGTTGACCTGTGTTTTATTCTACATAATTCTATAACATGTTTTCTTCTATATACATTTTTCTTTATCTGATTTTGGTTTATAGTCTGATTAATTTCTTCCCCTCTTCAGGTTTCCAAACAAACACTCTCACAAGCAGAACAGAAATGCTACCTTTGGGTTTGGTTATTCAGGGAGGGGGGGGGTTCTCATGTATATTCATCAGTTTTTAAGGCAACTCCTCCCCTTCCCCAACATAGGTGCGCACACATAGTACCCTTGAATATGCCAGAGTAAGATCGGGCCAAATATATGGATTTAGTGCACTAAAATTCCTGTCACAAAACTATTTCCTTATGTCTTCTTTTCTGCTTGGAGATTTTATATGCTGTGTATAAAGTATAAGTAAATCTTGCAGTTCAGCTTGGTTCCAACTCACACTGTGTGCAATGAGCGTTGGCCTTCAGTTTTGCCCTCCCTGAGTCCTGCCCTCCACAGGGCACCCACAACCAGCTCACCTCTCCATCTTTCACAGGGTGGCTGCACTTTGTCCCCAGGATTGCCAAAAAGAGTCAGAGAAGGGGAGTTTTAGGGAGGGGAAAGGGCATCTGAGACCTTCTTCCGCTGTTCTCCAGGCTATTTCCAAATCTCCCATGATTCATCTGTGCCTCTGGCACTTCAGTTGTCCTTGGCCAAGCCAGCTGGGCATGCAGACCCCTGCATAAAACTTTTCAGTGTTTTTTTTTATGGTGGTGTGATGGAACAGAGGTTGGATTGGCAGGGTCCGAGTGTGGTGATGCCTGCTTGGATCACTCGGGCGGTCATAGAGCTGTTCAAGCCTCCATGTGCCACTTAAAGTTCTATCTATCTCAGCTGTCAGTGACTGTTTCAGCTCAGCAGCAAAACAAGCAGGTTCATTCCCCCAGTTGGTGAGGTTCTGCCACCATGCAGGCAGCTGTGGCCATTGGCTTCCTCACACCGTGAAGCCAATGAAGGTCAGCCACCCACCAAAGGCAGCAGTTCATCACCAGCTGGTAACTGGTGAACAGCAGCTAAGCGCCAAGGTCAGCTTTGTCTGCGGGTGAGACCTTGTCTGGAGTTCATGTCTGTACCTGGTTACCTGCGTTCAGGATGGTATAAATCAAAATAAAATAGTGCAGCCTCTCTGGGATGACAGTTGTGCTTAGAGGAAGGAGAATCTGTCTCACAAGGGGAGCTCAGTTGGCAAAATGTAGATCTAGTAGGATGCTTTCTGCCATAAATACCTTAGCAAATAAACACCTGGGAAAGAAAAATGATAGTTAAGCCAATGGACAAGATTTTACAGGAACAAATGAGCATGAAGTGGCCATGAATACAGTTGGGTTGGCAATTAGAGATGTTGCAAGTAGAAAAGGTGGGAGGAGGTGAGCTTGACTGATTTTACTTTCCAAGCAAAAAGGATGGCTACTGTAGTGCTGGTTTGCACAGAGAAACTAGAGTGTCATGAGGGTGTTTACTGCAGCAGGTGTACCTGTGCTGCGTGTGTGGAGTCATCCCTGCTGATTGCTTGGGAGTTAATACCGCACCCTGTAGCCCTGGAAGGCCACACAGAAACATCCAAGCAGGGTAGTGCAGCTTTCAACATGGAGGCAAACTGACCTGGAACATCTTGGAAATTAAACCATTCCATTAGGTTTTTTGCTGTAGTGTTTAACAGCTTGGAATAGAGTTTTGTAGGATACAGTGTTATCTACTAAAGTTATTAAGTCAAAAAGAGCCAAATGTGTTGAAAAAATGACTAATGAGTTATTTTTACTTTTTCCTAAAACCTGCCTATAACAGGAAGAAACAGATATGTCAGTGGAAAACAAGTCAATCAGTGATTGCCTTATGTCCTGAAGATCTTTCCTTTACAATCTTTTATCTTGTCTAAGGACTTCCAAGGCTGCTATCTTTATTCAAATTACTGTGTTGTGCAAACATCTACCCTATAATTTGTTGTTTGTTTGTTGTCATGTCACCCAGTATTACAAGTTTACTCTGTTATAATCATTCTCAAATTAAAGCTTTAGATGCTCTGAAAACCATTATAATATGCAGGCTTAGCAGATGCTGTTTGCTAGTAATTTCATTTAGTTTAACCAAATAGAAAAAAATCTGCACGTAACTCAGTAATTTATATCAGCAAGGAATGAGTTCTTTCTTGAAGCTGAATCTCTTGTAGACCACAAATTGTTGAACTGTAGAGCCAAGCTGTTGGCATTGGAAGTGTCACGTAGAATTAAGTGCTGCTGTCCCTTGGAAAAATATCTGCAACCTATTGTGGTGAAAATCCAACAGAAAATTTCAGTTCTACATACTTAACAGCAATTTTTTAATTTAGTTTTAATACTCTGAAAGCAAACTCAGCCTGCAAACTTGAGTTGTTATGTTCTTAAGATGATAGAGATTAAACAAGTGTTCTGGGGCAATATCCTTCTTTGCCAAATGATGGCTCAAAATGCCACTGGCTACATAGAAAAGTGAAAATTGGAGGAAATGAAAAAGAAAATGAAAAAATGAAAAGTGAGAACAGCTTCAACCCTTTCCCAGAGTTACTGAAACCCTGACAGCACTTGCCAGTGTTCTGAACTGATGTTAACTTTCTTCCTGGTGCCTTGATAGAAGCTGGCTTGTACAGAGCTTGAGATGGCTGGTGAAGGAGTTTTCAGGTCAGAGGCGAGTGAGGAATACTGAACAAATGCCTCAAATCAGACAATAATTAGTAAAATGCTAAAACTGAATTAGAGCTTGAATTCTGACTTTTGAAAAGCTTTATTTGAAACTAAGCAGAACTCTTTAGGACACATTTTCAAAGGTGTCCTCCAAATTTATTTATGTGATGTTAATAAGCAGTGTGTTAGTGTAACTAGTACTCCAAACCAAAACCTCAACCTTGTGCAGAATATCAGATTTTGGTATGAAAACTCTGGCTCTTAACCCAAATCAGACCTGTCTAAACAGACCCAGTAGGTCTCTTCTACTGTGTGCAAAGTCTTTATTTGGGCAGATACACCAGAATTGTTTCCAGCAGGTACATAGTCCAGAAATAAACCCGTAAAACACAGTGAAATCTCTGAGGTGGAGACTTCTATAGGCACTTTATAAATGTATTGCCAAGTACTTGCCACTTAAAGCGGCTTATCCTTGAAATGATATGTTTTTGTTCAAGAAAAGGAAGAAAATATTGATGTACAACAATGACATAAGTTTTTAGACTGAAGGAGATCTTCTGTGGCTCTTCAGTATTTATTTTCTCTAGGGACTTTTAAATACACACTGTTCTGTGGCAAACTACACAGCTGTATGTGTTTATGGGTTCACACATATTGGGATGCTAATTGCTATTGTTTATGGCAACTATTGAAATCTGCTCAGTTACAGCAAAACAAGAATAAAATGTATTTCTCTTGTCCTACTTTCGAGGTGTAACACAAACTCAGCTTCCAACTGTGTAAAGCATTGTTGCTACTCTATGAAAAATGCTGTGCAGCAACAGGGAAAATAGTGTTCAGAAAAACAATGGCTTTACTGTACACCAAATTCTGTCAAATATTTTTTTTCTAGTCTAATCTCTTGCAGCTACAGTAATCTTTGTTGTTAGTTATAACAGTGGCAGGTAAGATCATTTTCAGACAAAACCATGACCTTTAAGTTGACAGTGTGTTCTAATTTGTTTCAGTGATAGACCCCTGCACAACTGGGAATGGAGGATGCTCACAAATCTGTGAAAATGAGAGAGGAACTGCAAAGTGCGAGTGTCATGCAGGGTATTATCTTTCTGCAGACAAAACGTCCTGTTTAGGTAAGAAACTATGGACTATATATTGGGAAGAAAGATACTAATACATGCTCTGGTTTGCTGAGCTTTGAATGGAAAAGAATATATTATACAAATATATATCTGCATTTTGAAATGGTGTTTGTGTGATATTGATGTTACACAATAATATTGAAGAGCCATTTTATTAATGAAAATTACTCTGTGATCTCTTAAACCATGCTTTCTAGCAACTGGATTTGCAGATGCTGTAGTATCATGCTTGAAGGGTCCCTTTAAAATAATGCCCCAGATACAGCTTCTGAAAAATTGGTTCAAGTAGCTCTGAACCAGGTCACAGAAAGCCTATTTAGAATTCAAAGGGCTTTTTAGCTGGAGAACTGTTTCCATATTAATGGACAAACTACTGTTAAGGAAAATTATGAAGTATAAGATTTCCAAAGAAAGGTGAAAGAGTTGAGTTCCAAAGTCTTGTATTTAGTCTGAGATTTTCAGAAGGATCTAAAGCATTTCTGAGCTGAAATATGGGGCAATTAGCTATCAAAATACCTGCTTTTCTTTCAATATGATCCTCGGAAGCTAGATTTATCAGTTTCATGAAGGAAAAAGCAATTGTGGACTTCATGGTGCACAGATTTTTAAAAGCCTTGTCATGATCAGCGTATGTATTTGGACACCAATTATAAACTCCTCCTTTTGAAAACTTGGTCGAGATTTTGCCAATATTCAAATTGTTATCTTCTGTGGTGCTGGGCGCTTTGCAAAATACTTCCTGTCTTGAGTATTTTACTCAGTTGTCCCTAAGCTCTTCTGTGAGTAGCTCCCAGAGTCACAGTGTATCACAGCCCAGCGATTATCCTCTTACTGAGAGTAAGAGGATATCCTCTTACTCTCATGAGTAAGGTTACTGAAAAGGCAGAGTATTTTAAAGCAGTGTAGACACTTCCCTGATGATTAATAGATGGAAACAGCAGTGGGTTTAATACTAGAGTTATCATGTTATTCATTTTATCTCAGATACACGTTGACAATTCCGTTAATTTATGTATAAACTAACACACTAGGAAATTTCCAGTGCTACATATTGGAATAAATTTTCTTCCCAACTTCTTGGCAACAGTTTTTTGAATTGCTAGGCATCATATCTTACTATGGATATACAATTTTTTATTTGTTTTTTCTTCTAGAAATTATTCAATGTCTTTTGCAAAATTCAAGCCAGTATTTGGCTCTCTGGAAGATGAGCTAGGAGACAGAGGGCAACTAAAGTGCCATACTTTCACTGTTAGCTGTATTTGAAAGATAGGAAGAAGCATGCAGAATGGTGGCTGTGTTTCAGTTTTCCAACCTCTTTCTATTTGAAAAAGCAGAAAAAGAGAAAAGCGCATTTACAGAATTTGCCAACGTAGTCTACTTGCAAAACGACAATTACAGAAAGAGGAGAGAGAACCCGTTTTAGTCTAAACAGCAGCTATACTCACACGGTTGCTTCAGAGAAGCTGTCATTTATTCTGAAATTTTCATGAGTCGGTGTGTGGTGTCTGCACTGCCTGAGGCCTCTTTTTGCAAGTGGGCTGATTGCATTTGTGAAGCTACTTGTGTTCAAGTACAAGGGGCCATGACTATGGCACTGGTTACAGCATATGTGAAGGAAAAAATAAAACCTGTTAGAAAGTGGTTTGCTGTGGTAAAAGGTGAGGAGCTGCACACCAGACTGTTCTCTCCTGTGTGTGAGACACTGACCCAGGATCTGTGCAATGAATAATCTGTATTTTGCAAGCAAAATGTCAGAACAAGAGAAGGAACAGGAGGTGGGTTAGGGGTTTGCTGTATGCAAGATAATGTCAGCCTTTGCACAGAGATTAATGTTGTCTGCAGCTGTGCTCCACAGCAGCAACATTTAGTGGTTTTGCTGTGCTTTTTTTATTTTTTTATTTTTTTCCCAATAATTATTCTTTATGAGTAGTTTTATGCTCCACTGAGATTTTAGGAAAATGGATGCCTTTGGTGGCATTTAACTCCAAAGTACAGACTAGTGAGTGTAAAGCTGAGAAGGGCTTTGACAGCCTTAAGAGAGGGCTGGGCGAAGAATGGTCTCTCCATCCACAATTCCTCACCTTTTTTCTTTACTTATAGGTGTGGTGAAACTGCTGGTTAGGGTAGATGCTTCCCAGCTGGACTTCTGTAGAAGCATGATTCAGGGATGTTACCAAGGAGATCTGTCTCTGTTGTACCTGCTGAAAGCCAATCACTACTCGATCCAAATCATTTGATGTTCAGAAAATAATCAGCTTTTTCCTGTTCCATTAATTTAAATACAGTAGTTTTGAAGACTTAGTGATAATTTTAGGGTAGTGGGAGGTAGGACTTTCTTCTGAATTCTTCATGTGACTTATTTGGCCATTTCTTTCTTTACAGGAATAATAAGTTGCTTTGGCTGATACTGTAAATATAATGCTTGATATTGTAAATATTCACACTGACTTGTTCATGGTCATTGGTGTTCAGAAAGAAAGGTTATTTTGTAGGGCAATGTTGAATTCAGTGTTCCTAGATTCATCAGATGCTGTCATTTGTTGACTAACATCGCAATGTGTTATTCAGCCATGTACATGTAGAGAAATACTATTTTTTTACTTTAATACCCAGATGAATGTCTTTGCCTTTCTCTGTGCTTCATAGACATTGATGAGTGTGCAGAAGGAAGAGCCAGGTGTGCTCATCGTTGTGTGAACAGTCTGGGATCCTTCACCTGTGTCTGTAATCCGGGCTTCGAGCTTGGGGCTGATGAAAAGCAGTGCTACCGTAAGTGACACTTTTGCAGTTATGCGTTTCAGGCATTCTTCCCTGCAAACTGCTATACTTCATTTTTAATTCAGTTGGATTAGCCCTCCCAGCAGCAGAAATGTATGCAAAAGCTCAACCTTAATACTATTTTCTTCATCTTCTTCTACTGCTGGTTTTGCAGGTTGATATTCCTAAGCCTGTGTTCACAGGCCTTAATTACTGCATTTCAAAGAGCAAATAGCCATGTTGGTTTATCTTCAGAGACTGGTGAATTCTATTGTAGAGCTACTAAAATATTGCTCTTCTGTGAAATGCATTCATTCCTGCCCTCCTTCTCCCAATTTTATTATATGCCACATCTGAGGCAAGAAAAAACCATGATATTCTGCTCCTGTCTTTATCTCTCTAAGTTTACTTACGTTTCTTCTGAGATTATTGACACAATTAAGTAGATGCCTTAAAAAAAAAAAAGGAAAAAAGCAAGATCTGGTATGCAAAAACTATTTGAACAACTGAAATTTCCCAAACTAAAATGATGCTGAGCTCTGTTGTCTTCTCTCACATGCTTATCTCTTGCCAGCAGGGTTTCTTAAGCAACACCACTTTTCTTGAGGAGGAGACTGATTTCGAGCACTGTTAGTTGACAGGTGATCCCTAGGCTGTCCTTGAGGGCAAATTTGGATTAATAAAGGAGATGATGTGGAAAAGTTGGTGTTATTATGGACCTAACATAAGCTCACTGGAATGCAGACAAAAGCATGACCTGTTTTAGCAAAGAGGTGGGCAAAGATCATTCAATGTAATAATACTGTGCAAGAGCTTTCAGCAGATTTTCCTTAGGAAAATATGCTGCATGCCAGATAATGAATGCTTTCTTTAAGAATGTGTGTGTAAGAAATACTTATTGGGGATGAAATTCAGTTTCAAAGCATTAACATATATTAAAACCAAAAAAAAAATAGTGAGAGATATCCTGGAGAATTATTTCATAGGTGATGGAGGGAACTGTGAATAGTGCAGTGGCAGAGGAAATGCAATTAATACATAAATATGAAATGATTTGTTATCTTGGGATAAAAAAAAAAAGTGCTTTAGACCACTTAGATTTTATTGTGGTTTTTTCTGATAATGTATTTTCTCCGTGTTCTGCAAATCTCAGGGGATGGTGATTCTCTGTGCCTTATGCACAATATTGTAAAGGAAATAATAAAAATAAAAACATTCTGCATCTATTCATGATCAGGGTTATCCCAGTGCTTGAGAAATTTATACTCTTTGTTTATTCTTTCATTTCCCCAGTGTCAGGGGGAAGAACTATTATTCTGTTTTTACTGATGAAGAACTGAGACAAAGTAAATGATGAAGACAGTGTGTAAAGTCAGATGCTGCATTTGATTGCTGGGTTTCCTAAATCACAGCTTAACACACTGGACAGAAGACTAAGTTTCTTCTCCCTGCTGCAAATAATCATACTATACACAAGATGTAGCCTTCAATATATGTTCTCCTAATTTATATTCTCTTCCAGCTAGACTTGCATTTTGGCTGACGGATTGCTCTCTGAGGGCACAAAAAGGGTAGAGGCAGAGCCTTCAACACAGATCTGTCCCTGAGCCACGGCAGTGGGGAAATGCCATCCTTCTGCACCAAACCTGATGGCCTCAGCTCTGAGCTGGAGTGTTTCTGGAAGTACAGTGGCTCCTTTAAGGAGGGTGTTTCTCAGTTCTCCTGCATATTATGGGAAATTAATTCCTCTCTACATAGTTATGTAATGAGACAATCTGGATAATTCTTCAGGAGAAAATTTAGAACTGAACTTACAGTTTGTTTTCATCCTGAAGAAATTGTCCAATGAAGTACCTGGGTGGGAATGAGGTGGCCAGGTGTTCCCTTTTCAATCTGAGGACTTCCACTGGACCTGGCCAAAATGTTGTGAGGACTGTCCAGAGCAACCCAGTACAGAAGGATAGGGATGGTCCATCAGGGTGAAGAGGGGTGGCACCCACATCATGCCACCAAACTGTCTTAATTATAGGGGGGAAACTGGCATGTGCCCTGTTGAAGGGACATAGAATGATAGAATAGTTAGGGTTGGAAAGGACCTTAAGATCATCAAGTTCAAACCCACTAAACCATGTCACCCAAGGCTCTGGCCAACCTAGCCTTGAACACTGCTGGGGATGGAGCATTCACAACTTGCTTGGGCAACCCATTCTAGTGCCTTGCCACCTTCACAGTAAAGAACTTCTTCCTTATATTTAATCTTAGATCCAACAGTCAAAACCTGTGGAATCTTCTGCTTTGTAGTTAGGTATCAGACTTGCCACCTTGTGGTTTGGTGTCACACAGCACTCTGCTGTTAAAGTTTTAAGACATTTGTGTTTGGTGGATGTTTCAGAATCCCACTCTTTCCCATTCTTATACAACACTAGAAGTTACTTACTGGAAAGCATAAGCAGTCTGGGTTGAGATGGACCAGCTGTGTTCCTCAGATGGTTCCTTTCCTCCTTTGAGGCAAAGGCAGAACTCGCTATTGCATTCAAACAAAGCATAAATCTCAGGAAACCTGTGAGTGCTCCTGTAGTAGGCAGACTGCTGGAATGGTGAAATGGCTTCACATTACCAGAGTCAAGTGCATACACTGTTATGACACGAGGAGACAAATACCCAGAGTTCAGTGGCTCCAAAACATGCTTTTTTGTGGTGTGAGTGGGAGTTCAGTTTATATTTCCTGCTACAGCAGTCAGCTTACGGATGCTTTTTTGCAGAAAGCTTATTCTCCAGTGACTCTCCCCCTGTGTTTGCTTTTTAACATCATTTTGATTTATTTCTCCACAAGGCATCGAAATGGAAATTGTCAATAGCTGCCAGGAAAACAACGGTGGCTGCTCTCACCACTGTGAGCACACGACTGCAGGGCCGCGCTGCTCCTGTGACAATGGCTATCACCTCGATTTTGATGGCAAAACGTGTGCAGGTAATTCATGACAAATGCAGTGTTCCTGTGGGAGGAGGGAGGAGGTGCAGCAGGTCTCTCTGCAAGGGCAGCCTGCAGGAGAGCTGTCACTCAAGGAAATGCCTTCCCATCGCCTTCCTTTCTTCTACAAGTTTTAATTAATACCATCCTCTGGTGCTTCCAAGCGACTGCTCCAGCTTGCCTCACTCTGCATGTTTGCTGGGAGTATTAATTAACATGGGGAAGGAGTTCTGCCTCCCGAATGGAAGGTGACAGTTTGGTGCATTGCCAGTTGCTGTGGCCATATCTCATTGTGTGCAGCTCAAACATCACTTGCCTGACTTATTTTCCTTCTCTTCCTCAGCTGGCGGCTGGGAAGAGGTTGCCTCTGGCTGGGAGAGGTAGCACTGCTATTCTGAAGTGCTTCGTGTACAAGCTCCACTTTGTGTTGTGGAAGTTGCTGTATTTCTATCAGATTGGCTCAGTGATGAGATTGCATTTCTGACTGTGAGAAGTCTCACTTTGGAAGCGAAAGCAATAGTTAGATTTGTTTTCATTTCAAGAAAAGAGCTTAAAAAATCATTCACGTTTTAAAGAGTTTTACAATGTGATTTTTAATTTTTTTGTTTATGGCTTTTGCTGTGCAAACTGTATCTTGTTCTGCTTTAAGCTTGCTGTCACTATGCCATTAAAATTTTAGAGTAGCCAAGAAGGAAGGAGGGAAAAAACAGGGCAGGTACCACACAGCAGTGTAGTAAGATGTGAGGAGAGGTAGAGAGTGGGAGCACTGGTTAATGTGACAGGCATTACAGACAAGAAGAGCCCTGCAACAAAAAAGACCAAGTGCAGGAGAGAGGAGAGAAGCCCTGAGGTCTGCAAGGGTGACCCGTGCTAGAGCTTAAAAAGCAGGTCAGGGAGGCAGATTTGGACCCGGAGCCTTGCAGGGGTGGGATAGTGTCTTGGGCCCAGCAGTAGAAGTAGTAGCTGGTGCAGTGCTGTAGTTTTGACTTTTGGCCTGGGAACAGTGCTGATGACACCAATGTTTTCAGTTGCTGTTCAGTAATGTTTACTCCTACCAAGGACTTTCTGAGTCTCATGCTCTGCCAAGGAGGAGGGGAAGCCGGGAGGAAGCAGAGCCGGGACACCTGACCCAAACTGACCATAGAGGTATTCCATACCACAGCGCGTCATGCCAGTATATAAACTGGGAGCAGTTACCCAGAAGGGTTAGATCACTGCTCGGTTGGGTGGGGTATCGGTCGGCGAGAGATGAGCGGTTGTATTCTCTTTGTTATTTCCCTTATCATTATTGTTACTGGTGGTAGCAGCAGTGGTTTGTGTTATACCTCAGTTACTGGACTGTTCTTATCTCAGCCCAAGGGAGTTACATTCTTTCCATTCCCCCCCCATCCTGCGGGGGGGGGGGGCGGGAGCCGGGAGGGGAAGGGAGAGAAAGTTGAGGGAGTGAGCTAATGACTGTATGGCTGATTTGCCGACTGGGCTTAAACCACGACAGATGGTTTATGCAGTCTTGTTTGTGTCTAGATGAGAGGAGGCAGAGCAGCCTGCTGCCTGTGCCCCAGCTCAGTGACCTGCTGATGGGGATTTCAGAGGAAAGCAGTTACTCTGGATGTGTCCAGGAGGGAAGTGAGAGCACAGGGGAAGGATTTGGCAAGGCTGAGAACATGAAAAGCTGCTCTTAACTGCAAAAACTCTCTTTTGTTGGATGAGCGCTTCACATTCCTGCATAGACAAGGGCCTGTTGCTAGACCCCAGAGCAAGGCATTGTCTAATGTACTGCAGAGCTCAGCTTGCAGCATTCCTGAAAAAACTCTTGTGTTCAAATAACCTGCATTTATCATTTTCACGCTGACCTCTTCACCTCGATTGATTAATTACATTTTCTTCCTCCTCTTTCTCCTGTTGGTGTTTCCTAATAATGTTGGTACTTCTTCCAAGGTTAATTGAGACACTGACCTTTCCCATCTGTGGCTGCTTATCGGGGTAAGGTTCAAATGCATTTTGCAGACTCAGCATTGACAAGGTAGCCCTTGAGTGGCCACTGACCTGCTGGGCAGGCTGCAAGGGCTAGCATCTTCTGAGAGCCTGCAGTGGAAAGATAACAGCTCGATTCTCCTGTCTAGTCACCGGAATAGCGGTGTCAATTATACCAATTTCCAGATGGACACAGGGTGAGATAAGGCAATGGGCAATTAGTTATCAAAAACTACAATTGCACCTAGTAAGCTGCTGATATCCGGCAAATGCTTTGTTGGATCAGAGCTTTGTTTCACTACCAGTTTGCTTTGAGTAAGGTTGTATGTAAAAAAAGTACAAATGGTTAAATGGATGGATGGTATTTGTGGGCTGGTGAGACCTAATTGTTGTTTGTTTTGTGAATCACCTCGTGGAAGCTAAGACTTGAAGAAAAGGTGGCTCTCTTTGGACATACAGGGCATTGGCGACTGTGGAAGAAGGCAGAAAAGAGCTGCTGTCAGGATTCAGTGTTTTGTGTGGGTGAAGGGAGTGGAAGACCTAGAAAGGCATGTGCTGAAAAACACAATAGCAACTGAGCCAAACTGATGGAGCAGTTCGAAGTGTGCCTAAGGGCTGAACGAGTTGCTCCTTTCTTGCAGAGCTGGACGAGTGCAAGACTGGAGAGTCCTGCTGCTCCCAATTCTGCATCAACTATGCAGGTGGCTATGACTGTGCCTGCAAAGCGGGGTTCCAGCCAAATGCTGATGGCTGTGGCTGCGATGGTGAGTCCCTTGATGCCAGTGGCTCAGTCTAACTGAGCACAGCAGTGGATAGAAAGAATGCTGTCAAAGCTCATCACAGAGCTTTGTGGACATTTCCTTAATAAGAGAATCAGTGACTGTATGCAAGCTTTGTTGATAAGGTTTTGCAAATGTATGATTTCCACTTTGTGAGACTGGAATACAGTAATAACACAGGATCCAGCATGGAGAAGTGGGTCTGTGGGAAACAAGCCAGCAAAGAGGAACTTTTCCTCCTCTCTCCATGGACACTGTATACTGATACAAGTTAAAGACTACTTATACAAAAGGAAAGCCTTCAAAATAACCAAAGGATCAACTGAGCTTAACAGTTTAAAGCAGCTGATTTCACTTGAGACAAAAATATAGGAGAAATAATCCATTCCATGTTGTCCTGAAATGTTTTAATATCTCAAATTCTAGTGAGAAGCAGAACCCCCCAAAGTACTAAAAATTCAGGTTTTCATATGTGCAGAATAATTTCTCAGATGCAGCCAGGCAGAGTGCGCTCTCCAAACAGAAGGACTTGCACCTAATCAGCATTTGTATCTGTTTTTAATAGATGTGGACGAATGTCGTCTTAATAATGGCAACTGTGACCATTTCTGTGTTAATCTTCTGGGGTCATACAAATGTGCATGTAAGGAGGGTTACAGGCTTGGTGTTAACAGATGGTCCTGCATTGGTAAGTTATTTTTACGCATTGGAGGCCATTAAGTATTTCCCACTGATACAAAATGTGAATTCAGAACTGGGATTTTCACAGGTTCTGGGATTTTGGGATCCATCTCTGAATGTGGCCAGGGTAGAGCTACATACAACACCAAGTTGCATGATCCCAAGTTAATCCTCAAGTAATGGGTTTTGCCACGGATAATGGGAGATGAGTACTTAAATCCCCTGGATATGTTGGAAAACCTAAACCTCATGTTCTAGAATTTAATGCTATTTTGACAGTTTTCTTGCATGTTTTGCTGAAGTTTAACATCCTGTGGAAAACAAGGTGGCCCAATTCTGCTTTTGTGAACTATGGCAAGTTTTCCACTAAAGTCAGTGATGTGATTCTGGATTTCTGCCAGCGTAACGGGTACAGAATTTAGCCTAGCAACTTAGTTTTACAACCAAATTTAGCACCTGTTAAACCTTGGGCAGAGTTTGATATTTTAACCAGCTCCAAAAAGAAAGCCAAATGATTTCCCATCAGTTCAAGGCTCAAATTTTAGGTTTTCTGATGATAAATTGGACAGCTAGCTCACTCTATATGTGTCATCTCCAAAATGAGCCAAAGTAATGACCTTCATTAGCTAAAAATAATCTCAAACTTCAAGTGAGGAAAATTAAAATCCTCATTTAATATATTTTTTTTTTTTTGACTCTCCATGGCCAGAGTTTATTTCCAGAAGAAAGGAAAGGGAAGGATTTCCTCTCCTGCCCTCCTTCCCTCCCATTTCTCCCATTTCTCTCTTTTGGGTAGCAGAAACTCTGTATATACAGATGAGAAAATGAATCAGCTGTGACTGCTGTGCAGACTGCACAGTGGTGTAGGTGGAAGATACACCTGCATAATAAAAATTTAAAGAAAGAAACAATAAATTTAAAAGCTTTAAGGAAGAGTCAGGGCCAGTTCCTGATGGCATGTGTGTGTGTCAGCCCTAGGTGGGGAGGACGCGGATGCAGAGGAGGCAGTGGGGTTTGCCGGGGCTCCATGGCTGCAGTTCAGAGAACCCCCCCAGCTCCTTCGCTACACGCTTGATGCACTCCATGAGGATGAAGATCCACGGGGAGAGCTCACCCTGGTGCACAGGGTCGGTGAGTGAACAAGCATCACTTTTAGCCATTACAGCAAACTGGGGGAATAGTGTCAGAAAGAGAATTCTGGGACATGTTTGAGGAACAGGGAGGCTCACTGCTCATGGCTGCTGCCTGGATGTGGTGAGAGAGATGTGGGGGAAAAACGAGAGCACAGCAAGTAGGGGATGGGAGGCTTCTTGGAAAAACAGGTAGTCTGCACAAAGCTTCTGAATCAACAAGAGAGAGATCCCAGGGCTAGAGGATTGCATGAGTTATTGCAATGGGTTTGGGGGCATGTGTGCCCTTTTAACAAGCCCTTTTATAATCACTGGGGGGGGTTTTGCTTAATATATTTGCATCCTTTTTTTGTGGAAAAAAACCAACCCTCTGGAGATTCACATCCCTTTTGATGCTTTGGGCATGTTCTCTGGAAAAAGCTGAGACTCATCCATGTAATGCTCAGGCTGGCCAAGGGCTTGCCATGACTGGTGGCAAAGAGAGCACATGAGCCCACACAGTCACAGGAGTGAGTGCAAAAGCTGCTTTGCATGCTACCTGAGCTTTGCATGACTTCAGTCTTTCCACCTGAAGGTAGAAACTTCATCACCTAAGGAGTATTATGAGCTGAAACCCTGTGTTTGCTTTCTGATGAGTACAGTATGTGCCAGTGGTCACCAGGGAAGAAGGAGATTTCTTATTTTGTTATGTGTGTCCTGTGATTTCTATATGAGCTTTAATTACTCATCTGAGTACTGTGCCCTACAGGCAAAAATCAGGAATTGGTCTTGGCTTTAATAAAAAATTAACTTATTTTTATGGACAAAACAGTTAAGACCTCCTAAATCACGTAACATCCAACCGGATTCAACAACACTGCTAACCAATTGGGAAATTGATAAATGAGATAACCACAGGCAAAATTATCAGGCCCAGAAACCACAATCAAATATTTATTGACCAGTTTTTGCATGTTTTATTTATATTTAGCCACATAAATTTAGGTGTTATCAGTCATAGCAGAGCATCTGCACTTTTTCTAAAGCTGAGGCTTTGGAGCACATGACGGAAGGAAAAGGTGAGGGAGAAATGGCACTTTTAATGGTTTAATAAGTACTTTTAACTCCCAAATACTAATTTATTTCTCATACTTTCAGACATATTTCTGTGCTGCTATCTGTACTGTAAACCCCTATCCTTTAACAGTAAACTGGCAAAAGTAATTAAATATTTTATATAACTTGAATGACTTTTTAAAGTAGAAGTAAGAAGTTTTTACTGGTAATCTGTATTATTGTCCCAAAGTATGAACTTACAGCCTGTTCCAAGTGGGAGAACTGAGGTTCTGAATGTCTCTGGAAGCTTCAGCATTTGTTGAGCTACAAGAAAAAAAGAACAGCTGGGTGCTGAGACCTAAAGGAAATCTGGTCCCACATGGAAAATTGCTGGCGAGAAGCAACCAGCCTGCTGACTTACTGTTAGCTGAAACAGTCTGCCAGCTTGCTTTCAGGTGTTGTTCAAAATCTCTTTCCAAAATGCTTCCAGCGAAAGCCATAAAGCCTCAGAGGCAATGAACTGACCATGTGGATAGGATCTTAATGACACCAAGGTATTTTAGCAGCAGATAACATTTGTTTTCTGTGCCTTTCTCAATAGACCTCACAAAGAATGAACATCAAGGGTGCAGGTGTCTGTGGGCGTAAGGGAAAAAAGGAGGTTGGGGAGGGTAAGGGAGAAATGCCTTTTCACATAAGGCTTCCCATATAAACTAACCTTTTCTCACATCCATGAAGAAAAAGGAAGGGATAAATGTCTATTATGTGTTGTTTTCCTAGAATAACACTCAGTCTGTGCTGTTAAAAATATCACTGAGCTACGCTTAAATAGCACCACATCCACCTACTGCAATAGAAGAACAAAAAGCATAGCCTAGTATGGAGAAAAGGAGATTCTCTCCCACAAAATACTTCTAATTATATGCAGTATTATCAACCCTTTATTAGGTGCAAATTCACTTTTTCTGAAGGCAGAATATTTTTTAAAAAGTAGGTTTAAGTGCTCTTTGATAAGAATTGCAGCATTTAAAGGAATAAATTCCAGCTAAGTCTTAGCTTTCCTTTTATTTAGACTATAAAATTTGGAGAGGAAAGTTTAGGAATCACTATTTGGGCCGTGCAGTGAATCAGTGGTATGTGTGACCCTACCAGCATTGATGCTAACAATATGAATGCTTTTTTCTCAGACTGTCAGTGTTGTGTAGGTTCCTTTTTACACTTGTACATCTGGGATGAGAGGTGAAAGCTTGTGGAAGTATTTTGTCTGTATGCTCACTAAGCCTTCTGTATTGTTTCATTCCAGTTTGCCTTGATAACACTTTTGGCAATGATTGTAGCTTGAGCTGTGAGGATTGTCTGAACGGAGGCAGGTGTAGCAGTGAACACAGTGGCTGTATTTGCCTACCTGGGTGGACTGGCATTATCTGTAATGAAAGTGAGTATAGTGTGTTTCAAAGGTGGGGACTTTGTCCTAGTGCTGTGATGCTGCAGATGGGTAGGAAATAGGAATAACGTGTTGTACTTTTAATCTGTAAAGCTCTCTAAGGGGTGCAGCTGTCTCATAGGCAGATCAGACTTTACTGTAATGGGGTACATTAAACAGAAATTGTAAGGGATGCTACATATATACTACAAGCCCTCAAACAGCAGGGTCCCTGCCCACCAGTGCAATGTTGTATGGTGTTTGGTGTTCATTCCTATTCACTCTGCTGCTAAAAAGTGCTGAAGTTTGCCTGCAATGCGTCATTCCCCAACTTGCCTTACTGACTTTTAGAAGTCTGTCCCGGCAGGTGGTGTGACAGTCTGGGTGGACATGTGTACTAAGCTTGCTTTTTTTTCCCCATTGTAACATACCAAGACATTGCCCTTTTAATTTTTTTAACTTGTTGGTGAACTTGGACCTGTTTTTTTTTTTTGTTCCCTTATCATTCTTTTCATTATTAGCATCATTTTCTTGTGATGTTTTATTTTTAATATTGGAAATTTTGTATTTCAGAATTCTCCTACCAAGTCAAACAGTGACCTTTGTAACAGTTTCTTACTCTCCTTATTCCTACTTCCTGGCAGAGAATCCTTCTGGTTCAGAAGTCTGTGTCAAAACCAACTAGAGCCACAGAGTGGTGATTTCTTCATGTACCATGCACTGTTCTTCATCTGTAATTTGGCAAAACTTGCCTGTTGCTTTTCTGAGACTACTTGATAGGTGTCCTGTGTGTTTGAGATAGGTCCCTCTGGTTTATGGTGTGTGGCATGATGGCCCATCATACTCAGAAAGACTGTTCTGTCACTGATGAGGCAGAGTCAGTGAAGAATTATTATTAGCATTGGTAGACATCAATGTTCAGGTTAACGTAATCAAGATTGTTCAAGAGGTGTCATCACAAGGACAGAAATATAGAAAAATGGCAAATTATTGAAACCAACAGTCTGCCCAAAATTAGTTTGGGTGGCTGATCCTGGGTTTGGTTTGTAAACATTGGGGACGGCTAAGAGAATAGATATGAAGAGAATTAAAATGATTATTTCTGATCAACCTAAGACTAAACCAGTTAGGTTATTCTTAAATCTATTCGTGGTGCTGTAGTGGTTCAGGACAGGTCATAAAAGCTTCAAGAGAGGATCCAAATTCTTTAGTCCACTTCACAAATAATAATAACATTTTTGCTTTATATTTACAGTAGATATGCATGAATGTAATCTGGTGGAAATCACCTCCGTAATTTGAAGAATTTTAATGGGTTGCATTTAATGCATTATTAAGCCAAGCCTGCAACCCAATGACGTAGTCATTGACAATGATAAATACAATGTATAATCTATGATTTAGTCATATGTGATTGCTTTCACTCTTTTCTATTTTTTTGTTAATGTACAGCATAGTTAATGGGTTTAGGGTGAGATAAACAGTTGAGAAAACTGAAACTAAATTTTGGTAATAATGCGCCAAAGAAGCTGAATGGAAATTGATGTGAAATGTCAAGTTTCTTAATGGTCATTGATAAAATGTCAGTTAAGTCAGATGACTCCAGCAACTGTATTTACTCAGCTAGCTCAGGCTGCGGTTGGTGGATCAGGGCTTCATTTCACAATTTGTTTTGCACTGGAGCGATGATAGGAAGGAATCCTGTTGTGGATCCATTTCTGCCATTATCATCTGGGGAATTTCAGAGACTATGCTAGAAAAACATAATGTTATTTTTATAATAGTATTTGGGGAAAAAAAATATGCTTTGTACTTAACAAGCAATGTTTTTTGAGCCTTGTGCATGGTGTGAAGGGAAGCATATGCAGTGGAGAATTTGAATCCATCATGCAGTACTTCACAAAAGTCAGCTTAATTCAGGTGTCCTTTTAAAATTATATAGTAAATATCAGACATATGTGCATTACCTTATATAGAAAGAATATGACTTTAAAGCTGCTTGACTAAAAGATCTCTCGTTGCTCAGTTTTGATGACTGAAGTGTTATTTCGTAAAGGGACAGGATTTCATGGCCCATTCATCTTCCCTGTTTTCTCCACAGCTTGCTCCCCAGGGACATATGGCAGAGGTTGTGCCAGCATTTGCAAGTGCCAGAATGGAGGCTCCTGTGACCCTGTCACAGGGCAGTGCCGCTGCCCACCTGGTGTGCACGGCAAGCTCTGTGAAGATGGTATGGCTCCCCTCATCTTGCCTGAAACCTCACCATTTCTTTCTCTTTGTTTCTATCTAGATGTAATAGTGTGTGGTAAACCTTAGTGGCCCTAATGAGAATAGTCTCCGTTGTGTGAGACACATCCCTGAGACTTGCTTTGCAGTGACTTTTGTTTAAATAATAAGCAAGACAGAGAAAAAGCATGTGCCTTGTAAGGATGGACTCACAAGCCCCAGGTCAGCAACAAGGCAACCTGGTCTTTTCTGTAGCACCAACTAAAAGAGAGCTGATTTGGTGTTTATGTTTTAACACTTAACAGCTGATGCCTTACTGTGTTTATGCACTTAAAAGGTTGCCCGAAAGGCTTCTTTGGGAAGAACTGTAATAAACCATGCAACTGCGCCAACAACGGCTATTGCCACAGACTCTATGGAGCCTGCCTCTGTGACCCGGGGCTTTATGGGCGTTTCTGCCATCTTAGTAAGTTTCTGCAATTTTTTGGATCTGTTTAACATATGCACAACATAACGGTCTTTAAAAGATTTCACGTCACATACAAAATGAGTGGAGCTTTGGGTTCTGTGATGAACTGGGAGTCGCAGGAGGATGTGACTCTGGATGCATGCCAGGAAGCCCCAGAAATTTCATTAATCTTTTCCTCTAGCAATTAAATTTGGCCATAAGGACTGAGACTTACTGATATGCAAAGGTGAGGACTATAGGGAGGGTTGGTTTGGATTAGGCAGGTTAATGTTAGGGTTGTTGGTGAGGCTGAAGTCCAGCTGGAGTTAGTGGCTGCCAATTATGTCAGAGTAGGAACTTAGGAGTAGGGCTGAATGGGGTGAAATGAGTGACTGGGGTGATGAGGGTAAACTATCAAATGGGGATGCAAAGAATCAAAGCAAAAATATTACAGTATAGCTTACAGCTTTTGTTCGTAAATCTATGCAGGATTAGTTGTGTGATTTGATTGGTTGGTTAGGTTTTGGTTTTTTTAAGAGAAGATTTTGTCTTGGACTGTATCCAGATATTTTTTTTCATTCAGAAACTTAACTAAGTTTTCTTTGAAACATTTCTGTTTCTTGCATTCACCGCATATTGCTTGAAATTAAATTAATTACTTAATATAGGAGTCATGTAAACTGTATTTTACACACCCACACATTAATAGGCACCATCATAGGAATGTGGACATATTTGCTGAAAGTAAAATGAACGTTTTGCTTTTTGCAGCAGTTGCATTCTGCAGCAGTATGCAATTTCAAATAACTCATGCATAATTACAGAGCTAATGATTCCTTTTTATCTGGCTGCAGCCTGTCCCAGGTGGGCCTTTGGAGCTGGCTGCTCAGAGGAGTGTCAGTGCATGAAAGAGCACACGCTGGACTGCAACGCAAGGAATGGGACTTGCACCTGCAAGCCTGGTTATCACGGCAAAAAGTGTCAGAAAGGTATAATAGAAAGCCAGATTCCCTGTGTCTGCTTATTCCTTTGTCACAGCATTATTTCTCATTTGCTTTGTTCTGCTGCTGCTGCTACTGATACTCATATTCTACTAATTATTTTGTCTGTGGTTTTTCATACATCAAACGCCATGAGTGCTGGCTATCACAGGGCTTACAGGGACATCAAAGGGAATACAGCTTAAGAATACAGGAGTTTTAGCCTGAGCAAATGAAAACAGAAACCTAGAAACCAAATTCTAATACAGCCCTAAATAATGAAGACTGTGGAAGTTACCACTTCCGTGTTTTCCTTTTTCTGCACAGACAGTAAATAAGTGGCAAAAAACGGTTTATGGTAGCGGGGTTATTTGTAAATGGTTTCAGTAATGCTACTTCAGGTTTGTGGGTCTTTGAATTCAACTTACTCTTTGTAGGTTCTGGGGGTAGTTGAAAGAGAATTGTATTCCACATTCATGTTTGCGTGTCTCAGTAGCCCTCTCCAGACAGTAATGGAGTAACACAATAAAGATTCTTCCTTCAGATTCCATTCTGGGCAGGCAGGAACATGTCAGATTTACGACACTAGTTCTTGGGAGGAGGTTGGTGGAGAATAATAGTGATGATTTTCAGTATCTTTAGCATTCTTTGTGATGTGCTCAGTTCTAGGGGAGACTATTCTTCTCCCAGCACTGGCTTTGCACCAAGGCAGAGAACAGCAGAAGGTACAGACAGATAAGAAGAGTAATTCTGTAACAGCTATAATTAAATATATCCTTAAGTACACTGCCATTCTGTTTATGGATTGTATTTAAGCTGTAACCTCTTTGAAATGTCCACACAAGTGTTTAATAAGTATTTATGCTTCCTTATCAGCACCTCTAAAATGTAAATTATAACATATTTTCTGCAAGTTTCTGCTATTTTCTGACTTCTGTTGAGTTTTCTTAAATTTTCCTTTTTCTTATACATGTTGGGTGTCTACTTGCATTTTCCAGAGTGCATGCCTGGATTTTATGGGGCTGGTTGCAAACTGAGGTGCAACTGTCCTACTGATGTTTTGTGTGACCATGAGACAGGAGTCTGCCAACATCCATGTCCACCTGGGTTTCATGGAGAAAAATGCCATTTATGTAGGTACTCGACACATGTTTTCCTGGGAGGTACTGTTGGGATGTGAAAGCTTACTCAGGAAACTCATGTTCAGATACAGAAGTTGCAATAAAAGGGTTCATTTGTTGTTGGTACGGGTTGGCAGTTCCCCACTGAAGCCAAACTAATATTTGGAGCCCGGCAACTACTGTGTCTCCCTGCTTGCAGGGATCAAGGCACAAGGCAGAGGCCAGTTGCTAAAGCAAATGTTTGTCCAGGTAACTGTGGTTCCTTTTAAAGCTTAAGGGGCCCACTTTATAGAGCTCTGCTGCAGTTAACTACAGACCACCAGTTGATGAGACACTGATGCTAACAT
The DNA here is from genome assembly GCA_024733675.1 of Psilopsiagon aymara. Classification (NCBI taxonomy): domain Eukaryota; kingdom Metazoa; phylum Chordata; class Aves; order Psittaciformes; family Psittacidae; genus Psilopsiagon; species Psilopsiagon aymara. The sequence goes on along the minus strand of JANRGW010032103.1, from coordinate 3,630 downwards.
TGATCACTTTGTACGAGCATAGTTCAGTTTGAAATTGCTGCAGGTGGTGCCTCCTAATCTTGGAAATGCTTCTTGTATTAACTGTGTGTTTGGGTTTCTTTTGACCAGCCTGTCAGCCTGGGAGTTTTGGTGTGAACTGCAGGCAGAGGTGCAGCTGTGGAGAAGCACCATGCAACCCGAAGACAGGAGATTGTATTTGCCCAGCTGGGAAGACTGGTGCTACATGTGAGCAAGGTGTGTTAGATGTTGGACTAGGGTAGTGAAAGTCTTTCTTTGGAAGACATGAGAAGAATTGGAATTACTCTGTTTCCCACCAAAACTGCTGCAATGCAATATGCTTCATTTGCAGAATGGGTAAAGGGTAAGTCTTGGTACAGATCACATGACATCCACCACAGGAGGTTGCTTGCAAAGGAGGGAACATATTTCAGTTACCCTGAGCCGTCTTTCTGCTGCAGTTAATAATAGTGATTTATATGTTAGGCTGCATTCATGCATGTTGGGCAGAGATATTGGGGCGTTGCAGCACCTCCTAGTCCCAGAGCAGAACTTGGGACTGTGCTGCTATATGCACCCAGTGTTCCTCAGGAAGTGTTGAAGGGCCTTGGCCAGAGACAGCTGTTGTGGAAAACAGCAAGTTAACAGAGGAAGGAATTAAAAAGGAGAGCATTACTGTGGGTAACTAAGTGAAGGGATGAAAAAAGTCTCGGGGATACTAAACTACTAAGGCGCCATGGGTTGGCCCTCTACCACTTGCAGGCCTCTGTCTGTTGCACACCTGAGGAACATCTACCCTGTCTGGAACCAGGTTGTGGCTCACTACTGCAGGAACCGGATGAAGGAGGTGGAGTTGTATGGGGACCTGGGCTCCGTCTCACAGGCACAACACAACAGAAGTTGGAAGAGAGCCTTTGGGTCTCTTTCTAGATGTGTTCTCATCTGCTGTGTTGCAGAGGCATGTTGACTCTCAGGTTTACTATGACAGCACTGTAGGTCTGTGGAGAAGATACAACCATCCTTTATCCAGCTTAATTTTACTAATTTGTTAAAATTCTTCAAGATAATGGCAGAAATCTAGAACTTCCTTGAAACAGAAAATAGCACTGGGGACATGTCATGCGTGTTTTTCATCCAGATTGCCCGGCTGGTCAGTGGGGACCAGACTGCCAGTCATCCTGTGAGCCCTGTGCCAACGGGGGACAATGCAACAGAGAGACTGGAGCATGTGACTGTCCTCCAGGCTACCGTGGCGCATCCTGTTCCACATGTAAGTGCTCACATTGGCCTTTGGCGTGAAAAGACGGTCAAGTTATGGTTTGATTTCTATGTTCTTGCTCTTTTGTGAGGTGCTTCTTATGTTAGATACACTGATCCAAGATAAACTACCTTTTGGCTTCAGGAATTCTCCGGGTTGAATTTGACATTATTTACCAGAAGGAGAATACAGATGAATGCAGATACCAGCTAAACTGCATCTCAAATTCATGTTATCATTAGACCTACTTAATGGCAATATGTCCTTAGAGAGACAATGTTTAATAGGTACAATACTTGTATTGCAATCCTGGTTGCTTGGCAAGAGGTGAAGACCAATTGGCCCATTCAGCATCACTCTTGAGTTATATTTGCAGCAACACTCCTTGATGTATATCCTTCAGGATTAAACAACAGTGAGGATGCTGGAGTAGTTTCAGTGCTCTCTCTGCAGATTAACCAGAGACCATAGGAATATGCTCACACAAGTGGTCTGTGCCGCTGTGGTATGGCTCCTTATCCAGTCTCTGGGTATTAAAGGCTACTTTGAGTATGGTTGTCATGCTGGTATAGACAGGCTCTCAGGGACAGCAGTGCTTCATGCAAGACCTCAGTAGTGGCATCTTTTTTCTTCTTGTTAGTCACAAATTCACTTTTGTTGAAAGTTTGCTTAGCACTCTTTTTCCTCCCCTGATTGATCCTGATGTGCAGGAGAAGTAACTGAAAGTCACTCAAGCTCTTCCCACTTTGCAGGACTTGGCCCCAGACACCTAGTATACAAATTACAGATGTTTAATTTTTCCACTTTGATTTCTAGGTTCAGCTAATGCATGTTTTAGGGGCAAGCTGTTGCTGTCTTGTTTGAAAAGATCAGTCTGTGCCTGAGTTACTACCTAGGTGCATCTGTTTTCAGCCTGCCCTGATGGTTATTATGGACAAAATTGCCTGCTGTTATGCAGCTGTAGCGGCAATGCTCAATGTCACCATGTCACCGGAGAGTGCACATGTTCCCCTGGCTGGACTGGCCATGACTGCAAACACCGTAAGTACAATGCATATTTACTCCACAGGGTACACAGTATCTCCCAGGGACTGAACTTCAAACGTAAAAACCAGCTCTGTTTGTTCTTAGTATATTTCAGTTTTTTAATATACTTTTGCTAATCTTATTGCTTCTGAAATTGTGTGTTTATGGGTTTGCACAGCCTGGATGGTTATAATCCTTAATTATCTAGGTTCAAAGTGTTGAAATAGATGGCTGATGAAGCACAAAGTATTGATATAACTTCTTATTTCAACACTATGGATCCCTTTGCCTAATACCATCTGTCCTAGACAGCATTTTGACTGACAGTTTTGGTTTTCATTTTCAGCACAGATTAGTTTCAAGTTTAATTCTCAAATTTTCATTTTGTTTAGAGATTTATTCAACAAGTGAGTGGCATGTACAGTTGTGTGTCTTAAGGTCACTCCTTAACTTCTGAATATAAATGCTGGGAGAAATTCTGTTCCCTGGAAGAACAGAGCATCCTTCTGTTGTCTTTAGCATCACTCGCCATACTGATGGCCGTGTAAAAGTGCAGATTTACCCTTTTTAGATAACACCATATAAATGTTAAGCAATCTTGCTTGATTCTTTTCTTTTCCTGTTTCATGTCTTTTCTGCTTGATTTATTACTATCCCTCTTGCAAAAAGTCAAGACTAAACTTGGTCTTAAACACATAAAATCATGTAAATTAATTGCAAGTGTTGACAGAAACAAGCTTTGGGCCTGTCTTCTCAGGCTCGGTACTGAGGAACACTCTGGGAAAATCTGTAGTTTCCATCAGTATACATATTTTAAAAATGAAATCAGTTGTAACATGTAGAGTCATTTGGATAGCTTTCCATGACTCCCTAAGCTGTCTAAATAATTAAGAGACCTGGCAAAGAAAGCTTTTAGAATCATGGAATCATAGAATAGTTAGAGGTGGAAAGGACCTTAAGATCATCTAGTTCCAACCCTCCTGCCATGGGCACTGCCAGGGATGGAGCATTCACAACTTCCCTGAGCAACCCATTCCAGTGCTTCACCACCCTTACAGTAAAGAATTTCTTCCTTATATCCAATCTAAACTTCCCCTGTTTAAGTTTGAACCCATTACCCTTTGTCCTATCTCTACAACCTCTAATGAAGAGTCCATCCCCAGCACCCCTGTAGCGCCCCTTCAGATACTGTAAGGCTGCTATGAGGTCTCCACGCAGCCTTCTCTTCTCCAGGCTCAACAGCCCAAACTTTCTCAGCATGTCTTCATATGGGAGATGCTCCAGTCCCATGATCATCCTTGTGGCCCTCCTCTGGACTTGTTCCAACAGTTCCATGTCCTTTTTATGTT
>JANRGW010032102.1:0-35477 GCA_024733675.1 Psilopsiagon aymara | reverse complement strand
TTCAAGGCCAGGTTGGACAGAGCCTTGGATGGCATGGTTTAGTGTGAGGTGTCCCTGCCCATGGCAGGGGGGTTGGAGCTGGATGATCTTAAGGTCCTTTTCAACCCTAACTATTCTATGATTCTATGATTCTATGAGTTAAAGCATTGGCTTCAGTCAGAGGCACCTAACACTGTTTTTACCCTTATTGATTTTTTTTTCAGAATGGCAGAGACTCATGGTTTGATGGAGAGACTGGAGAAAGCAGTGACTCGACTTGAATCATTATTTTCAGACTCACACAGATCTGGTGGAATGGAGTGTGATGCCATCAATGGAGTCAATGGAAGTAAGTCTGTTTTTCTTGAAGTACCATCTCTCTGTTATCAAAAAATTGCAAGTAGCACACGTTTGTCTTCTAAGAGTAAGTGTAATCCTATCCCTTACAAATTTGGTGTCAAAATAAAGTAGTATTTTAAAAATTAATTTAGAAAAGTAATGTGACAAGCTTCATAATTCGAAATCAATACAGCATAGAAAACTCAAGATTCAACTAGTCTCTAACATATACTGTCCATATTTCAAGCTTTATCACTCTTTCCATTTTGGCCTTTATATTGTTGTAGATAATTTACCAGATGAAAATGTCTACTTGAGCCAAATTAGCAGGATAAATGAGATATCCCTAAAATTTACAGCATAAATATTCCCGAAGAAGTCATTACTATAAACATTTAGTTTGTTTGGCAGCTCTCTGAATTTCTCACTGTGGACCTACTTGACTGAATTGTTTAATATGCTTAATCAAATATGAGTTTGTTCATAAGCGTTAGCTCATTAAGGGCTGCCACACATCCATGGCCTTATATTGTTATCTCTTGAGCTTTTCCTTTCTCAAATGGATCTCCATATTGGAGAATACACCAAAAAAGTCTATCTTCATCTATTTACATCACATCACCAAACCATATTTTTTTCACTCCTTAAATTGTTGTTCCTGAAATTTACAGGATAAATAACCTTAGGAACATGGCAGTTACAATGTTGATTCAAGAGAGTTCCCTCTCTTTTCTCCAGAGCTTGTTCACCCAGAACCCCAACATATATCCCTTTATTAGATTCATGTCCTGTGCTTTCTGCATTCGTTGGCCCTTCCCATGTTCTCCAGAGAACAGAATATCCCAGCATGGGCTCAGTTGCTGTACAGAAGCTGCAGAACCAGCAGAAAATACAGGCAGCTCACATACTGACACAGAAGCAAGTCAGTATATGTCAGCAGCTTTATTGTTCCTGTATGCCAGCCCTTACCCAACAACACATGTGAGGAACCTTCCCCAAAGTCATGTTCACTGTGTGCCTATACACTTGCAGCTGCTGTAGAGCAGCTGACTGAAAGCAGCATGTGTCTGTGGCAGGAAGGGAGCATCTTCCAGCCGGCTTCCATAGCACATGACTTAGCTTCAGTAATAAAATGCTTACAGTCCAGAGAAAACCTAGACAGATAGCAAACCATAGCAAAGTTATGGAGAGACACGATCCATGTACAAACTGACAATTAAATCGATCACTACTAGGAAATCTACATTTTTTAAAAGTGCAGGCTTCAGTCCTATAATGAATCCATTTAGGTGCACGTCTCTCAAACCAGAGCTCAGTATTGCAGAACCAGGGTTACTTTCAGAACAGGAGATGAACTCATCTTGTGAGGTACTTCCATGAAAATTGCTATATCCTTGGCCTAACCTATGAGCTCAGTCATGTGAAAAGATTCACCCCACAGGGAAGCAGAGCCTGAAAAACCCCAACAGCTCCCTAGAAGAAACCACCTGACAAACCTTGCTGGAGTGAGATTTTAAAACACACCCACTGGGAGATAACAGTGAGAAGCTGAGACTAGCAGCAGCAGGGTGCACCTGCCAGCCTGCGCCATATTTCCAGGCAGAGCTGTCTCACACAGGGACTCAGGAATTAGATTTTGCTGATGCAGTTAGGAAAGACTGTATTGTTTCTTCAGTTTGGGCAACTGATACACATATAGTGCCACAAATATCATTCTGTATACCTGTGTTACTGTGTCTCCGAAGAGGTTCATGTAACATCCACAGCAACTGCAGAGTTGACAGTCTTACAGACCAGGTCTCTTTTTCTCCTTTAAAATTGACACTCAGCCAGAGTGTGGCCTTTTTTAAGTCTTTAGTGGAAATGGAGATACATTGCTTTTTTCTACCATAAGCCCCTCTCCTAAAAGAGCATTCCATAATTAGAATTATTATTGAATGAACACAGAATTAATTATTGGGAGAACTGTACCTTTACTGTTTTCCTAAATGGTATTGCAAACAAATCATTCAATTGCTGTGCGGAGCCCACAGCAAATTCTAGTAAGTGCTTCTGGGAGTTAGCTGCATTGAATAGTAAGAAATAGCATAGTTGCTTTCTAGTTTTGCATAGGACAATTGCCATTTAGTGAACTGCTATTTAAAACTCAGCTCTAAACTAAAAGATTACAGTGATTCTCTTGGAGGCACACAGATTTTGACAAAGAACATAAAAAGGCTTTGGAAAGCATCTCCATGGCTAAAACCTTTTGTACACTAGGTCATTTGAGGGTTTTACACACAAACACTTAATATGGAAGAAAGCCCAGAAATTCCTCAGAATTGAAGGTGACATCAAGAGAACAAAAGGAGCCTTGAAATCCCGCCTAACTGACTAGCTACATTTTTTTTTCACACAGGCCATTGCAAACTCCAATTGCCAGAGCCTTTCTTTTTTCTGTCAAGGAGCCAGATGATTCTTGTGGAATAAAGAGGGATTTCAATATTACGAATTTGGACACAATTGTCATGTAGTGCCAAAGTTAAAGCAAACTCTCTGGGGAAAGCCTGGTACCTCTTCAGAGGAATCTTCAAGCTTTGTTAATGAGGGAGAGAGGCTGGGAAGGATTTTAACCTTGGTGTCTCAGATCCTACAGATGCCATAAATTCACACATGCATTGCTCATGCTGGACCTGGCAAAAGTTCTGAGGCATAGACAAGACATAAGGGTATGTCAGGGAGTAAAGGAGGGCTGGAATGCAGCCAAGGAAAGATTACTTTTGCTGTCTTAAAAGGTAACACATAAAGCCTTTTAAAAGCCAGGTGCATAAGAAACTGATTGTCCACTTTGTCAGAGAACTGCTCTGTATACCATCGAGAAAAAAGCATTTTTATTCCTCTGTTAGAATATATAGCATATCTAGTCAATGGGATATGTCGTCTAGAGGACTCATTTGAGCTCTCTTTATCCAGTGGTAGTTTTGCAAGGTCAGAAAACAAAGTAAGGAGATGACAAAGCTACATTTAACTGCACAGATCCGCTTTCAGCCTATTTTATAGGCTCTTATCTAACTGGAAATGGAATTACTTGCTACTAAAACTCACCAAACAGTGCAAAGATCTTCAGGAATGGGTAGGTTGTTCAGTACAGTGCAGATTCTTTTTATGAGATAATACTTGTTTTATATGCAACAGCAGAGTTTTGTTAAGACAGTCATGCTTATGAGACCACTAGATCTTTGAAGGGCTGAGAAATACTTATTTTAGCTCCTGTTATTGTAAGACAAAAGAGGCTTGCCATTACTGTATACAGAGTAAATTCTCTTTATGTTCCTAGCCAGGTTCTACCAAGAGCAGGTTTTGGTTTTTTTTCTATCCAGGAAAAATTCATTATACATCCTGTTTCACTAATGTCACAAATCAATGAGTATGGCAGAAATCAAGTTACAGCAATTTCCCCTGCTTCTATGATATTTCTCCTCCATCTGCTACAAAAGAATGTCCTATGCATTATAGACTTTATGAACCCATTATAATGGAATGCTCTTCTTCTACAGGCATAGCACCATATGTTGAAGCCTTTGATAGGCTGCTGAATGGAAGTGTTGCTGATTTTCTCAGGTACAGCAAGATTCTTGAAGGTGATGTGAAGACACATGTGAGTATTTACTGAGATTTTTTCCCCATGATGTAAGCATGCAAGTCTTGGAATCTGTGCGATCAGCCTTGATTGCTGGGTAGAGCAGAATCCTAATAGCAGTACTCTGAATTGTTAGTTCTTGTAGTAGTAATAACCTGGCATAACACACTGATGACAGCTGGTTCAGGAAGGGCAAAAGGCTGTATGGATCCATAAGAAGAGACTGGTCCCCTTCAAAGGTTGAAGACCATAGTACACAAAATATATAAATATTCTCAGTCACAAGAGATTTGAATGGACCTATTGGCTGCTAAGCCCTTTGCAGGGCAGGAACACAACTAAAAACACAAGTCAAATGAGTAGCAAACAATAGGTGGGTCTGAGCAGCGATAACTTCTTATGGCTGTCTTCTAGGCATCTGTATCATCATACCAATTAATGTAGATATTTTATTCTTTTGATTGTTTGTTATGTCTCTTTCAGAACAACATACCAAACTAAAAAATTATTAGGTTGCGTATTTAAATGACACCTTTTTCACCATGCGTGTCACAGCAAGGAAGTACTATGATATAATTTTCTTGATGAAATTAATTTGCAACCTTATCATATCTTGTGATCAGAGCTTGTTTATTTCATTTTATTTTTTAAACGTGTCTTCTCTAAAACTGCTGGGATAGAATGATAAAGGATGGACTGGTCTTACCAATAGCTTACCAATACAGATTTTGCAAGAAAAACAAACATGGAAGAGCCAGGATCAGTCTGACCTGGATCTGAAGGAGTATGAAGCTTTTGTTTTTTTCCAGTAGATGCTATTGAGCCTTTCTCTATGTGTAGATTCCCAATTCATTGCAGTTGCTACTCTACATAACAAATGCTGTAGTCAGAAAAACACGCAGTCCAACAGGCTTCTGGGACTTATGCTGCAAGGCCAGCATAAATATTTTGCAAGACAGCCAAAGTAACCAGTCTACTCACAGAGCAAGAGCTCTGGGATTATTCTGTGGACTGTGTTTTCTCTGTGGTGTTATATGTTCTTGTTGGTAGGCTAGAGTTTCTGACCTAGCTAGGCCTAGAAAAGTAGGAGATGAGAAGATCAGGAAGTAATAGAGGATCTTTCTAAGGAAATGCTGCTCTTCCTTTTTATTAGAAAAAGCCTTTTTACCTTAACAGTTATACCATAAGCTACAATGTATGTACTTTGTTCTTACAGATAAATCAATAAATGGGGGTGGAGGTTGTCAATTATCAACCTAACTGAGCAGAGAATTGCTCCCTGGAAAGCATCAGTTCTAGCTTTGGTCATTATATTCATTAGACACCACTGTTTTGCAGTTGATTTCTCAACACTCTACATCTGAGAGATTCAGAAATAGCCTTAGTACCAACACAGCAGGGACAAAAGTTGCATTTAACATTCTAAATGACTGAAACCTTTTTAATATACACTATCTGTAAATGTTTAAATCAGTAAGCGTATTAATTTATGCATTTGCCACTATCTGATACTCACAATTAAGTCAATGTAAAAGATGATTAATAATTTATCTGCCAAGTCTGTGGATAGTCCCTAGCATATTGTTGATGATAGTGTAATGCAAACTGTGATAAGGAGTATTTGTTAGGACTGTGAGCTTAGACAGGAACAACTTTTCCTTACATAAAGAAACTGGTGATTCTGGATTGCAGCCTTTTTAGTATTCTGAAATCCTAGATTCTGAGTTTACAACATGAAGCAGACTGTAGTTGCCTTATGCTCATGCTTATCACTGAAGCAACATCTGTGCTTTACCTTAACCAGTGGAACAAGGAATATTTTTCTTCTGGGCTTCTTACAGACCATGTATCCTCAGCATTATACTTGCAGCTGCTGCCTCTTTCACGTAATGAGCTGAAGGGGAAGGTTGTATTTTATTTCAGAAAACACCTGTTGCCTAGAAAAGCCTCACATACCTGACTGGGCAGAATGGTAATACGAGAGAGAGAGAGACTTCATATTATGCTAAAGAAATGAGGGATTTAACCTGATGTGTTTAATGCTGATTGCTGTAAGGATTGTGTGGTTTGTGTTTCTGGCAAAAGGAAGAATACAGCCATAACAAGTATCTGTTGAAGTGCCCCATTCTTGCTTTTCAGCATGCTGTACTTTAAATAGTCTATTTGAAGAGAACAAAATATATTTAAAAAATATATATAAAAGAACTAATAGCTAGCTACTGGCTTTGTTAAACTCAGAGCACAGTGGATTTTACAAAGATTAGTTTATCAAAAAGGAGTTCTGCTTAGACTCAATCTTGAGAGCAGCATACTTTTCATTGAAATTACAGTACACGCAGTGGTGAATCTCTGAAGTCAACTACATTAAAGAAACTAACCACTTTTAAAAGACAGAGAGAATGGGTAGGGTTTTTACTTAGTCTATTTAAAACAAATTATCCCAAACAGCTAAGACGAGAGAGGTCCTTTTCCTGTCCTGTCACTCTGGAATAAAAATCTGGTGATTATATGCATGTTTGTGTTAAATACAAAGTCCACTGCAGGCACAGATTTAATGTGTCTCACATGAGGGTTTTCAAACCACTTTCTGCTGTCCATGTCATAACTATAGAGCATGTGAAGTCAGTGAGAGAGTGAGGACTGCTGCCAACCAGCTGTCTTTGGCCTGACATACCAGTGCCTTGGACGCTGTCACCAACTATTACAGGTTATAACAGCCCTGAAGTAGACTCACCATGTGTGCCAACACTGAACCATTCTTCTGTCAGAATGAATGAAATTCCAAAGACTGTAAAACAGACTGTGGGTCTACAGCATAGGCAGTTCTCTTATGCCCAGCTGAAAGAATAGCACTGGCTGATTGCTGGATCAGAGAGACATGAGTCTCATCACTTTGCCCTGATGCATCTGCCACAAAAAATGTTCTGAGGATGACAAAGAGCTGCCTATGGAAGACACAGTCTACCTTCAGATTGTGTCCCTGTGAGGAAGCTGGTCAAGCAGGTTTGATGGGCTCCTTGCCCTGTCAAAGCAGAGCCAGTAAGATTTTAGAAGGCCAAGAAGCAGGTTTTTGTGATGTGTTTGTTGTGAGCTGCTTCACATTGGGTTTGTTTATGTGATATCTCAAGTGGTAGAATACTTTGGCTCGACTTTGAGTAACGTACCAGATGGGACATTATGATAGGAAGAGAATGTACTAGTTCTACAAAAGAAGATAATGTAAAATTTCCGTATTTTAGTATTGCACGTGGTACACAGCAGAGCATAATTACAGCCTTCCTGTCAAACCCATAAGCTAATACTTGCCTTTTTTTAATTGTTTATTTGTAAACATTTTTTAACCTCCCAACACAATTAGCTGAAAGATCGGATTGTCTGAGTGATTCAGTTATGTTACCCTCTTCTCTCATCCAAGCTATTTAGCTTAGAAAGGAAAACTATAGAAATATGAATGCCTTTTCCCTCCTCTTTTCTATCAGCTTCCAGCTGCTGAAATGCAAAGCTCAGACAGCAACCAGCTTGGAGCATTCTCCTTATTGGAAGAGACTTGAGATACAATTCATTACATGCATGACTACATGAACAAGATAGCATGTAGCAGCAATTCACAGTAGATTATCTAGTCTGCAGGGGTTCTATCTGCATGTCCAATGATTTGTTGTCACCATGAGCAGGGGAAGTAATGTTCACCCCACAAACGCTGGTCATATGTACATACCCAGAGTTTCGTTTCTCTATTACATGAAAGCAATGGCATTCTCCTCCTTCCAGGCACAGGCCATGTAAATACAATCAGACAGCTGAAAGCAGGAGTTACCTTTTATGCACTTTGTAAAGTGCAGCTCTGGTTTGGCCTCTTAGTGAAGTTAAAAAATCCTAGCTTCCTTATTTTTTCAGAGAGTAATTATTACGCACGAAATAGCTATGTCTTTTCTTGTGAGAGAGGTTGAAGAATTAGTCAATGACTTTCCTAGCACTGAATGTCACACAGGATGTGCTGCTGCCTGTGATATACCAAAAAACATTTTTGCACTTTATCCTAGCTAATCTAAACCCAGACTATCAAATCCATTATTTGACTGATTCCTCATTAACGAGGCAATTTGCTTACAGGGCAACAGAATGCACAAGTGTATTCTCGTGTTCATCTTTTGTGCCCAGAGGCTCTGCGGTTTTAGGCATTGTGTTGAAAGTTGAATTAGAGCTCAGAAAGGAGGATGATGTCAACATGCCCAAAGACAAACTTGCTGTCAGGCTGCCTTTGCATTTCTGTGGTAGATATTTTCTGCTACATGAAATAAACACCCAACCAAGTAGCTGCTATGGGACTGGGAAAACCAGAATATATTAAAAAGAATAAAAAGACAGATTTTTTACAGCATACAAGGTACGCTCAACTGAAAGAAAGAGACTGTGTGGAAAAAATGGTACCGCTATCCACAAAAAGTAAAAAAAAAAAATAAATCATCATCAACCAGAAAAGCAACCTTGGAAATCTATCAATATTAAAGTTTATTTTGTAATGCTAATTCAGCTATATTTCTTACCCTGCATATGTACTACAAGATACTTCCCAACATAAGCAATAAAGAATGTTCACTTTAATATGACAAGAAAGATGGAAATGCAATATACACAATGTATCCAAGTGGCTAATCCAGAAAAAAAGTGTTCTTTTTAGGAGCTTTACAACTTTTGATTGCTCTGTTCCTAAGGGTGACTTCACTTGTCACCCTTCACTGGCCTGGGCATTGGCTCTGGCTTTCAAAACAAGCCAGATTTATTGGGTCAGGGCCAGTGGTGTGCAGACGTGGTTGCACCTCTCAGACTGTAAGACACCTGGGAATAAGATGGCCCCTGAGCATAGACATGAACCTGTCCATTGTGAGTCTAGACAAACATCCCCTGAAAGAGTGGAAGTTTTTCCATTGATTTTGATGGGAACTGGATCAAGCTGCTAGTTTCTTGACACTGACATTGCAGTAAATACCACTTGGTTGTCTTCTTATTTAAAAAGGAAAGGAAGACACAAAAGTGAAACAGACTCTATTGAAAAATACATGCAATGATGGCCATTACTGGCCATTTAGTTGTGTATTGCTGGCACGAGAAACATGCACCTGTAAATTTAGGGGTGAAGTGGGCTGCATGGAGACCTCACAGCAGCCTTCCAGTATCTGAAAGGGGCCTGCAAGAATACTTGAGAAGGACTGTAGTGACAGGACAAGGGGTAATGAGTCCAGATTTAAACAGGGGAAGTTCAGGTTAGATATAAGGAAGAAGTTCTTTACTGTGAGGGTGGTGAGGCACTGGAACAGGCTGCCCAAAGAAGTGGTAAATGCTCCATCCCTGGCAGTGTTCATGGCCAGGCTGGACAGAGCCTTGGGCGGCATGGTCTAATGTGAGGTGTCCCTGCCCGTGGCAGGACGGTTGGAATTAGATTGTCTTAAGGCCTTTCCAACCCTAACCAACCATTCTAAGAAGTGGGTGGAGGTGGTAATATGTAATGAAAACATTTCATATGGCATTTCCTCAGTCAGAAACATAAGAAATCAGAAACACAAGGAGCCAAGGCTGTCAGCAGTTCTTAATAACTGGTTTTCATGGGGCTTTTTTGCATATGGAGTAGTTCCTGACAAAACTGCTGAGTAGCTGATTTCAAAGTAGTGCAGTTGATCGGGAACCATTTTTTGGGTAAGGGTCTAAAACTGTTGTCCGCCTAAAAGCAGGGATTATATCTGTGTGTGATTACCCAGAATATCTCCAAAGGATGCCAGGAAAACTTTATCAGAATGGTTTGAGTGGGGAAACCTTACATGAAATGGCAAACCAAAGAAAACTCCATCATGTTTGCCAAGAAAATGTTAAAAGATAACTCTCTCATATGAAGAAATTTCAGACTCTGAAGGGCTCTTTAATTGACCAGATGAATTCAGAATAACATTCAAGTGTTCAGGCTAGACTGAAGGTTCATGTTTTTCTAATTAATGAATTTAATTAATTATTGGAGCCATTAATCAAGGCATACATTATATTTCCGGCCATTTGAAGTCTAAAACAGAACTAATCATATGCTCTAGCTTATGCTAATTTTGCTGTCCTCTAAAAATTTTTTACTGAAGTCCTTTAACAACAAATTTGACTATATTGGCAGGAAACCTGTTTTCTTAGTGGTTTTCCAGTAGAAGTAGCGTAAGTTAAGCGTAAGACTTAGAGGCGTAAGTTTCCCACAGATTGAAAACCACTGTGTCAGCCTAACCAGAAATAACATGATAAAATTCCTTGGCTAAATTAGCTAGCTAAATGACAGGTAGCTTTGGTGTGTGGACCAGCTGCACTCATAGCCAACAATACAGTGGGAGAGCGTCTCAGTGAGACTGTTGCAAAATCACTGTGTAGGACCCTTGCCCAGGGTAAAGTCGGAAGGAACTTATTAGGAAGGATTGAAGACACAGAGTTGGCACAGATCCAGGGTCCATGAGGAAGCCTTGAAAAGGTAATCAGACTTCTGTTTTTCTTTCTGATTCAAAGCAGTCCAGGACTGAGAGGGCATGGGTGGCAATCATCTTGGGCACTCTAACTTAGAACAGTGAGCTCTGTGGTTTTCAAAACAGTAGTTTCCAGTGAACCACTGGCAAGTTAAACTATCTTGATCCATCAGGAAAACCAAGACAGAGGAGCAGTCAGGCAGTATCCCTGTTTTTATCATCAGTATGAACCTCGTATTACTGAAAACTCCCTTTTTACTGGCATCAGTCCTCATGGTTCTTATTTCTATTGTGGAGAACTATGATTTTTCAAGTTGGAGTGGTAACACTGCTTAAACCCATTTATTCCAAGCTAAGAAATACACATCCATTAATTTTTTATTACATTTTTCTATGTTTGGGACACACATCTCCCATGTTTGATTGATGGCATTTGTTGTTATCTATTATGAGAAAACCTTTTATTAATTTTCAGTCTCAGTATTTCTGAAAAGCACATGCACACTTCTTTCACTCATCCTGCCTCCCCATTTCTGACCTGCTTTTATTTTGCTAGTTGGTGGATGCAGCTGTTTTGAGCGTATAGAAATGCTGGGCTTGGAAACTGAGAAGGCTGTTCATTGTAGTCAGCAAAAAACCAAACAATGAGCTCAGAATCTGGCTCTTCAGTCAGTTTCTAGTAAAAAGGAGTTCAGTGAATAATGAGAATTAAGCCACAAGGGAAACCAATGCGCAGTTTGAATGTTGTTTTAAATAAGCTGGGAGTGCTGTCAGGAGTGATTGGGGTAGAATGTGGCCACAAACGTGTATTGCCTCTTTTCATTCAGTCTGAATTGCATGATCAATATGGCTGGATTTTGAAATGTTGAAGAGTCCATTAGGATAGCTTAAACTATATCCCTGTCCTGGTAACTTATGTTCATCTATTGACATCCATAAATTGAATTACATACTTCTATAACTAATCTGAATGCAAAGCAGTTTAATTTTTGCTACCTTGTTTCATAAGATTAGATGTATGTTTTATTCTAAATCCCAAAGCTATAATAAAAAGATTGGTTTAGGATCTTGAAGTAGATTTTTGAGGCTGAAATACTTCTTTCTTGTTGCTTTAATACATGTTCTGTTTAAAAAAAACCCACTGTAGGTCAAATCTGCTCTTCAGTCACATCACTGTGCATGCAGATAACTATTTTGCCTTTTTGAGAGGCTGAGGCCAGCTCTCCACATAAATGTAGGTTTTTGGTACTTAGCATCTCTGAAAAGGAAAGCATGGTTCAGGTGAGAAGAAACATTAAACACCATTATAGATGTGTCAGCTTTAAGCTTTAAACTTTCTTCCACATTACCACATTTTTGCCAGGGTCTGGGATTCTTCCAAGTTAATAAAAGTGGAAGTGAAGTTTCAAGGAGACAGATTCTGGTACTGTGCAAGTTACCTACAGGGAGCTCAGTGGGACTACTTATAAACTGAGGTAGGCAATGTCACCAGTTGTCCTGAAGTGTGTGAGAGGCAGAATGTACACAAAACCATTTCAATGTAAGAACTGATTTATCCAAGGTCTCTCCCTAAATATAGTGAAATGCTTTAGAAATTGATGGTTCTCCAGTGTTTATATCAGGGAATTTGGTATTTGTCAGACACAGAAAGTTAAGAAATTGGCTCTTCAGTAGAGTGCCCAGTGAACACTGTAAGAGTATTTGTGAAGTGATAACCTTACAAGCGCTGTAACCTTTTTAGTTTCTGGAGATAAGCATCTGAACTTCTTAGAACTTGCATTTGTTAAATCGGGGACACATGAATGACATTCTAAGGCCTGTGAAATCATAAAGCCTTTTTTGAAATTTCTTCAGCATGGATTTGGACCTTTAATGAGAAAGGGCTTCTGAAATAATAGCTGGGCATAGAGACTGGGACTCCTTGGCAGCAGACCTCGAGGGCAAACCAGCCCATCAGAAAAATAACTGGAGTGCCAGCAGCCAGTGCAGGCAAAAGCTCATTTGTACAGAAGGCCATGAGACCTGCAGCTCCCTGAAATCTTTGTGGTTGCTTGATGTGCTGGTTTACAGTGTCAGTTCCATGGAAGAAATGTAGGTTTGCCTTTCCTCAGAGAAATGAGGTCTCTCCGCAAATAATTCCTTGACACAGGCAACCAGGTCCTCCAAAGAATTCTGAACCCAGATGTCCATGGGGGAAAAAAAGGAGCCTGAATTTTAAAAATGGTTGATTTATATAATAGCCCAAGTTTGGATTTTGTCTATTCCATACACTGTATGTGGTTTCTATTTATTTAAAGAAGCGATGCACACTTCCAGAGATTCAGAAGGTAGCTCCAAGTAATAGTAGAAACTAGAAGCTTTGGAAGTCTGTGAAACTCATGTACCACGGTTTCTGTTCTTTAATGAAATTCTGAAGTGGGCTGGTTTCCTTTTCCCATCTCTCTTTGAGAAACCTGCTTGGTTTTGCAGGCTAGTCAGGATGAAAAGCTAGAAGAGCTCTCTCAGGAAGATTGAGGCTAACTTCTGTAAATGCTGTGCAGGTTGGCATGCTTGCTATTGACTCCCTAATATTGAATCCAATAAATTTAGAACTTTATCATGGTCTAACCTTTAACATGTGATGCAAAGGATATTTCTGTAATGTCATTAGTTAAATTAATTCCCCCTGGAAAATTGCCTAATTTTCTGAGTTGTCATTCATTTACAGTCTAAGCCTTTCAAGTCAACAGTTCCAGGGACAAATTGAAGGCACGTGAAAACCAGCTGATCACTATGCTGATTTTTTTTTGTTGCTGTCATTCATACCCTAAAGATTATGAAATATACTATGACAGTCTTTGGTTATTAGCAGCTCCAAGCAATAATGGTGGCATAGTATAGATTTTAAAGATCCATCCTCTGCATTGCAGAAAAGCCATTTGTTTTTATGATATTTTATGCCTGTTCTTGAACCATTTGGCTGTTTTTATCAGATGTTTGTTGCTATGATTATCACTAATTGCATATTATAAAGGCAGAACATGACAGCACAAATTCCACCAAGCTGACAATCAATTTTGGGGATGTTCAGTCTATAGATAAGCACTGCAGACTAGAAGGTCACGTGCTGCAATGTGCCAATAGCATCTTTTAATTCACTGATGTGGAGGCCATTAAATGTAGATCCATGACTGTATGCTGTGCAATGACAAGGCTTTGAAATCTCAGCAGGTGACTGACTCTCTGCAGAAGCCAGCAGTCTGCAATGTAAATGACAAAACTTGAATTCTTGAATATTTCCAACACTTCGGAAAAGAAAGATAATGAAACAAAACAAAACAAAAAACCCTTTCATCTATAAATAGACCACATCTTCAGTTATTTGTGGGCTATTGAGTTTTGCACACAATTCTTGGTATTTTTCTATGTTGAATCTTCTGGAATCCCTACCTATCAATACACCACACCTGGGTTTGGAAATTCCATGTCAAAGGTGAACAGAGGTCAACAGAGTTGCAGATATTTGGTCATTGTAAAAGAGATTCATGAAGAATTTGTGAATCTGGGAGACACAAAAGAAGCCTAAGCTTTGCGAAAGCTCTGGACTTGCACTTCTCTAGTAGGTGGAGATGTTTTGTGAGAATATGATCTCCTGCTTCTCCACTTGGCAGTAATCAGTAGCTAAGATGGCCCTGCAAACAAATATTTATGTCTGTTTGAAACTGTGACAGATGAACAAAATAACTGGCTGCTTCTGCTAAGATTAATGATTAACTGTATGACAATGCTGACATTTAAATAGTATTCATTAGGTTTTAAAGTTAATGATCCCTTGAGATGAATTAGAACAATTCAAGTCACTCAAAACTGGGAGAGCTGAGAGGAAATTCTGGAATACTGAGGCAAATCTTAGTGTAGCAAAAGATGCAGAAAATTCTTTATCCAAGGTAGTAATTTTGTAATTAATGTGAAAACAACAGTCATGGCTTTAAATACTCCTTTACGTCCGTACAGTTCATGTATCACACAGAGAAAGAAAATGTCAGTAACAATCTACCCCAAACAATTCAATCTATGTCTTATGTCATTAGCACTAAAAGATCTATAAGACCAATATTGTTTGAGCCCGACCAGAGGTAAGAGCTCTGAGTGTTTCACCAGTCAGTTAAGCTTACTAAAAGATGAAGTAAATGAACCTAGATACAGATGCTACTCTGAAACAACAAATAAGTAATACTGGCTAGCACTGTACTCAGTTACATGTGCACATTATTTAATACCCTGGCAGATATAAACAGCTAGAGAGACTAGCAGTGATATAACCTTAGATTGGTCCTGGACAAGCAGTAGCGATGCTGAGAAATTTTAACAGAAATTCCCTAATATAGACATAGGCATGGAGGCTGGAAAACACTTAAAAAAACCCACTAATAGAGGACAGCCAATTGGTGGTAGTTAAATGTATCTGTCTGAAAATAGAAAAGAAAATATCTGGGGTGGTGTCTGGCTCCATCAAAATCAATGGCAAATCTCGCATTGACTTAAATTTTGACTAGAATTTCAACCCTGTTTTCTGCATGGACCAGTAGGAAAAAGGTGACTTTTTTTTTTTTTACCTTCCCTTTCCAGTATAAGAAGTGCTCTGTTTGGACAACTGCCACTGACTCTTCAGCATTTGGCCCAGTTTTAAAAAAATCTCTATCAGCCAATTAGCTGTACAAAATAAATACTGTCTCTCCAGCTGGCCTGGATAGTTTCTATGGCAGCTCCATACTTAATCTAAACTCTATTCTTTTTCCATTTCTTGCTTCTCCCTTCAAGCCACCAACCACTTCAGCACTTCACTTTGAAGAGGTTCTTGGAAGCAGAATGTAAAAGGCAAACTGTTTCTCTTCCTCTTGCAATACCTTCAATTTTAGAGAAAGACTGGCATCTTTGCTCTTAACAGTGAAGTTCCATCTGCAGTTGTTATTTGCTGCCAGTCATTGTGTCTTTCGCTAGACCCGAAGGACCCAAAATAATTTCTGCCAAAACTGTGATTAGAACTCTGGACTACTTAATCCCAATTCTTTTCCCTCATGTCCTCTTCACTATTTAGTTTTGGAATAAAGTCATTATGTGCATTTTAGAAATCCAAAATGTATATAGATCTGTATTTTGATTTGCAAATTATCACTGTTAATGTTAGCAGTATATATATATAATATTCATATATATATATATAATGTTAGTGTATATGTGAGGATGTGTATTATTCTTCAACAACAGAATCCAGTGGATTCTAACATTTACATTATGCTTTTCAGTGATATGACTCTGAGGAACTATGCTATTTAGTAACATTTGACAAATTTAGTATTTTCAGGTCAATATGGTAATTTTCTTGACTGTATTTCATGAGGAAATCCTTTATTTGTTTCTCTTTTATTTAGTTCTTTGGGGTTTTTTTTCAAAGACTGAATTTACTGGTAACTTGAGATCTGAATGCATGTGACTGTTTCTTCTTGTAGTTTGCCAAACTGTTGTCACGTAAATAACATTTGTATTTATTAGCACTTGGATACCAGTGTGATGGGTAACTTAGACTGAATAAAACATTTAAAATGAGAAGGAGACAGATCTTAAAATCACATCTGCTCTGGAGAACTGGACTTTGCCAAAGCAAACTTTAAGCTTCAGTTTCAGTACATCTGTGTCTACTCAGCCTGAAGCAGTGCAAGTCTGGGTGGAATCTGCACTCACTACTTGAAACAGGGCAGAAGCATGATCACCATTAGACATCTGTCATAGGGCCTGTAGCAATTTTTCAAGCAGTGGCTTCTGGAAAATATTAGTAGTTGGCATTGTATTGTGACAGAGAAAGTTAAACCAGTTGCTATTAAAAAGATGATTATAAATATGTACGATTCCACCATTAACTTCTGTAGGCTTAACTGTAAAGAGGCCTGTCTTTGCTGTTACTGCAAGGGCAACAGAGAGGTCATTCACTGTAGGTCAGCCACAGGTTTCAACAGGCATGGAATTCAGCTGACATTGCATACATGTTAGACTTCAGCTCCTCCAGCCATATCAGTCACCTAACTCAGCTCTCAAACACATCCAGGGTAAAGGTTTGAGACACCTTATTCCACACTTTACTGATGAGGAAACTGAAGTGGTGAATGGAATGCCACACAGTCCTGGCATTCAGGTCTACAATAACAGCCGACTCCTCCAGCCCCTGAAACAAAATGCTAAAAGCAAAGTAGGAAATTATTTGAGGAACTTGCTTCCTTCAAATATTCACCTTAGCTGTCTGATGATTGCTGTGTCCATAGACAGTCCCAAGAATGCCAGAAGGATGACCCAAGTTAAATTACTGTTACTTCAAAATATGCCCATTTCTGCCTGCGGATAGATGTGTGCAAGTTTGTGGTCTGGTCTACTCCAATAAATTTAATCATGATAACCATACAATTTTGACACTTGGGCTTCATTACTATCATTCATTATAACCAAAAGAGTTTCAGCTCATTTATTCTGTGGCAGTCTTTTGTCTGAGCCACACAGCTGTTGAGAAAAATCCCCCCCATCCATTTTCACTCATTAGTTTTCTACTGGATGTGATGGTCTAATGAAAGAGTCATCTGCCTATAAAAGATAGTGCTGTCTGCTTAGTCACACAGGCTGCCTGCTAAATAGAAGGAGGTAGCAATGAACATTTCAAAGACTACAAGAGAGAATTGGAATGGTAATAGACTGAACTAATGCATCCTTAATGAGAGGAAGCTCTTCTATTACTTTACTGGGATGCATGGAAAGAAGTCCTGAATGCTCAGGAACAGTAAAACTCAGCCATTTTAAATGCTTTGGGGGAAAAAAAAGAAGAAACTGTGGCAGAAGTCTTAACAAATTTCTGCTTGTAAATTGCAAAAACTTTTTAGCATGATCTTTTGCTTATGATTTAAATTCAAAAGTGAGAGATGCAAGTTCTCTGATCTCTACGCACTAAAAGCTTTTTTGGGCTAAATAAATTCTGGGCGTGCAGCACAAGCACTGCAACCAATATCTAATCCACTGAGCACTGAATGTTTCCAAGATCCTATAGCTATAGGATAATAAGAAAATGAAAAAAGCCACGCTTTTGACACATTATCCTTGTTTAAGAAACTGAAAACTACTTTTGACACATTATCCTTGTCTAAGAAACTGAAAACTCTAAACAATCCCCAAAAGTAGTGATTTTAACCACAAGTAGTCCCACTGTAATCTTTCCCATTTTTAATTTTCCTGTGTGTTTTAATCACTCATTTCAAATCCATTCTAAATGTGCCAAAGTCAAACTAACAGCCATAAAATCTCAATGCACTACTTCCCCCTTTTCTTAGGCATATTTGCCCAATCCATCATTGCATACTTCTGTCAGCTGCTACTGTCTCCAAATGATACACCTTTAAAATCTTATCTACTTATGTTTCCATCTGCCAGCATCTTCAGTACTGCAGAAAGAAAATGCTGTGGACCCAATGATTTCATTACGCTAAGCTACATGTATTTGACTTCCATTTAAAAAGATGTAATTCCCATTAACTTATCATCATTCTCTTTAGCCATCCTTTCAGTATCTTTATGTACATCAAATTCCTTGAAATTGGGGAAAAGCATTTATTCAACAACAGGTAAGCTATACATCAAGAAGAATGCAGGCATGCCTGGCTTGCTGTTCAGGTCACTGCCATGGTCTCACTTCGTCAGTTTATTTTGTTATTGTTTCAGTAGCTAAAAAAAAAAAAAAAAAGCTTTGTTTTACTTTTCTATGCAAGGTACACATCAACAAGGCCCCTGCCCCAGCATTCCTTTGCTTCTGGATTTTAGAATGCCTGAAAAAAAAAGTTCTCCTTGCTAATCAAGGCCTCTTTTCAGTCTTTGGGTGTTTCGTAATTATTCTTAGTATCTTGCTTTAGTTCTTTATTCATTAGGAGACTCCAGCCCTTTCCTACAATTCCTCCCTCCTCACTCCTGCCCAGCAGGCACAGATTATTTCCAAAACACTAAGCTTAAAATAGCAGACTTTGTTGTTCTATGAATTTCTGCACCAAAAAGTCTATCTTCTGAAATGCTGAAGAACATCTAAACCTTGCTGTTATTGATGGTATTTATGTCTATGTCTGGAAGATTTAAGTTTCCTATGCTCATACAATTTTTCCCTTATTATTTATTTCTTTGTTTATAGAGATGATTACCCTCTTCCAGATCTCATCCTGTCAGAACATTATATCCTCTTCTCCCCAAACACTGTCCAAGTTGGGCCTCTTTTAACATCTTCCTTGCAGTGATTTTCATCCTGACAAACAGGTTATCTTTTATTCATGCCATCACCTTTTAAGATGAATAAATATAATTTGGCTGGTTTGCTTTGCTACAACTTCAAATTCCCTGACTTTCATGTGTTTTAAGTTGCATCCACATAGGCCTGTATATAAAATTTCCTTGTTTTCTTTTTAGATTGAAGAAACTCCAAGGGAAAACATCATGAGCTTCTCCAGCCTTTCACAAAATTATTATAAACGCACCCATTCATGTTAGATTAACTTAACAGCATTTGGTTTGGGTTGGGTTTTATTTAGCAATATACACCAGCTATGAAACGTACTTTTCTATTCCAGTAATGCGTTCTCCTAGTCACTACTCATCCACCTGAATGAGGTATAGGTGATACTGAAACAGCAATTAGATTCTAAGCAACGTGCATCATTCATAATGTACAGAAAATGTGAGTGTTCAGAAAAACCCCAAAAGCCCACAAATTTGAACAGTAGGGAGCACCCGTAAGTATAGAGATTTACCTCCCCTCCACACTGTTAGCATGTAAACATGTTGTCACATGCAGCTTTAACCCAGACTAAAGACTTATCTGGGGGAAAATTGTACAAAAACCTTCATCTACCATCTCTCATTCCCATTAGTCTTAGGGTGTGCTGACAGAAGACAGGCAAGGAATGAATTACAGCATAGTGATTCAGCAAATGCACCAAGCTCAACTCTTCTTAAACTTTCCTACAGCCTAAGTTACAGTTCAACAGAAAGTTTGCAGGTTGCTGCTCTTGACAGTAATAAATTGTTATGCACTCAAGCATAAACACCACCATTAAAATGCTGAAACGTTTTCAGTAGTGTTAAAATTAAGTCCTGCGACTGACCTTATAAATGATAACCAAAAGACTGTGTATTAACTAATTTGATTTCCTATCTGAAGGAGATAAGGAACTTAACCTTAGATTTAAAAAAAATTTATAGCTAAGCCAGTACTGTATTACATTTTTTCCAGTCAGTGTTGCTGTGATTTAGATGAGAAGCAGCAAGAAAGATTTGAGCTGTCACACTTGACTTTGAGCTGCCAAGAAGAGGTGTTAGAGGTTACAGGCTAAGATTTAATTTATATTCCTCCTTTTGTTACAGGCAGAGATGGTACGTGCTGCTTTCCAAGCACAGAGATCTTTCCTGGTGTTAGCATCCCAATGTCAAGAGCCTCAAGAGGTAAGAAAAGTGACCTAGAGTTGGAAGAAGCAATGTATTAAAAAGGCTGTGCTCCTGTATGTTACCAATCCCTGCATTTTTTTTATTTGTTATTTTATTTATGCAGTGCAATTAGAGGCTTGCTTTCAGTTTTATTAGCATGGTGCTGTAATAATGAGAAAGCCATGGTGCAGAGTTAAGAGCCTTTTCTGTACCGATACACATAAGATCATTGAAGAAACCAGAGGAGTTTTCCACTTCACAGCTGTCAGTGGGATCAGTGTTTCCCTGGAAGCTGAAAATACCATGGAATAGAACAGCTTTTTGGTAGCCCCCCAGGGATGCTCTATGACAGACTTTGAAGTCAGGAGATAAGCTAGTGAGAGGAAAATCAATACTGGCCCATAGGCTCAGTATTCTCCAAGCTGAGGTCCAGGTTAGGCCAATTCTGGAAGGAAGGCAAAGCATATCGCCAAGAAAATGAAAAAAACAATTTATATCAAGTTGATTTATATACTTATTTTAGTGGCAACTATTTAAATCCTCCAGAAAACTCAGGAAAGCTGTGGAGCTGTTATGAAATCTCATTTTATAGTTTCTAGAGGGCACAACGTTTTGACCAGTAGCACTGTATCATTCCTGGGAATAGCGATTATGTAGCCCTTCTGTGGGACCATCCTTGAACCTTCCTTTCTGGAGTGTGCAGAGAATGGAGACTTTACTTGCAGTGTTTCTCTGGAATCTGGAATTGCCATGGAATAGAACGGCTTTTTGCTAGTCCCCCCGGGATGCTATATGGCCTTCAGTTGTGTCTTTTTCCACTAGCTCCCCACTCCATAGTGCGTGAAACTATTTTCAAATCAGAACTCTCAGCAACTGGTATAAATTACTTTAATTTTGCTGTAACTATTGTTCTTAGAGACACAAATTCAAAGATTCTCTAATCAGTATGTTTGAATGGCAAAGATACTCAAGGAAAAAAAAGACACAAATATTCCAGCCAAGACTTTAGATTTATAGAGCTCCAAGCAAGAAGGGATCAGTTGTTTTTCCAGCTGTCCCTGATATCAGAGAGTAAAAGTGGGTCACAACTCATGAAGAACAGGCAAAATTCCCATTGGTACAGGCCTCAGGCAGTCATTTATATTGTCTGCAAATACAATTGCACCCAGTGGCCCACAAAACTCTTCATGCTCATAGGTAAAAATATTCCCCAATGAACAGTTTCTAATGACCCACAATGTAATGTGAAGTTCTGAAATATTAGTATTGTCTGAGCTTTGGTAAGAGTAGAAACTATGACGCAGCTTGGCCTCCTGTGCCGATGTGCTATTGGTATGATTTTCTCTGCTTTTCAAGTGAGAATGGCAATGGCTTCTCCCCACTTTCACCATTACAACTTTCTGACCTCAAGACAAGGCTTTGAGATTTTTTTGAACTGTCAAGTTCAGAAACTTTCATTTTAAAATGGCAACAAAACAAACAAACAAACAAAAATATGTAGAAAGAGTTTCTCCAGGAATCCAGAATGACAGTTAGGAAGCATTAAGAAAAGCAATACATAATAAAAACCTTGGCCATGTGTATCCATACATCTTAGTTGCATATTGTCAGGCTTACATAGATTTCTGCAACTTGTTAAAGGCAAGAAACTATACTTCTATCATTTAACTATCTTTTAGCACTGAGGAAGTGCCACATGACACGTGTGTACACATCATTCCATAGTTAAAATATCAGGAATATTAAAGAATAAAGTTTCTTTCTCACTGAGGACAAACCCAGTCCAGTTACTTAAGTTTTGTTAAAATAAAGACTGCTATGTACACATTTTTTATAGGCAAACATATGGTATTATTCATTCCTGTTCTCTTCTTTCCATATATTTTTTGCACAGGTACATTCAGCTATACTATAGATAGACTTAAAAATAATTGAAGGCTGCCTATTTTGTGCAACTTGAGCAGTATTTTCCCCTGCAGAAAGTGATAGTTCCAGGCACTAGGCTTTTCCTGTCTCCACAGTAGTGGGGAAAAAAGCCCTACTGTAAAGCCATATTGGTTAACCATTTTGAAAAAGCTGGTTATCATCAGCTAACCCAGAAGAAGGAAAGAAGCAGGGGTCCTTCCCCTCGCCCCCCAGGGCCTTGTTGACATGATGTCATCTAGGTTCTGGTTGTATTTATAGCCTAGAGCCATGGAGTCAGTGTGGAATCCAAACAGGAAAGCTAATCATTAGTGTACCAGAATGCACAGAGTAGAGAAAAGCAAATGAAGATGACAGCATATCTATAAATGCAAGAGAAAAGAGAGTAATTCTGTCATTCAGCTGTCTAGACTGTTTGCTTTATAATGTAAAGCTGTGAATGAGCCAGCGAGTTGCGATTATGGCATAGTAGCTTTGTAGACATTCAGAGACAGCGGTGTGGAGACTGAGGGGATTTACTCAGTTCCTGTCATGTTGGGATGTCGTACATGGTGCCTTTAAAAAAAAGAAGAGGGAGGGGAAAATGCCCTGGAAAAATAAATTAGCTCAGCTCTTGCAGCTTACAAGCTAATGAATAAGGAATTCAAACAAAAAGAAAGCTCCTACATGTATAATAATCCTTATTTTTTTGTGTGTTCAGCAAAGAGAGAAATGTATCTCATACAAAAGCAGTATTTTTTCCCCTTGGTGAAAATGTTGAAGCCCTAGTATTCATTTAGCTCTTCAACTCCTGCTATGAGTCACTAGCAGACATTTTCAAACAGTTAAGCTTGCTGAAGTTGCTTTGGCAGAGCTTTGCTTCTTGTTAATAATGTTGATATTTTTTCATTTGGAATCTGTTGCAGTGCACAGCCTTGTATTATCTGTATATGTGAAAATAGTAGGAGCTGAGAAGGTAATTCCAGCTAGCATGCCAATCCAGCATCAACTGCAATAAATTACTTTGCAGAGAGCATGTTCTGTTACTTTTTATGGTCATGTTCTATATTTGTATGTGCAGTGGAAGAGATCACATGACAAAACCACCGGTTGATATTCCTGTTTATGTATGTCCCAGCTAATGACTGCTGGATACAGGCTCATTCAGCAGGATGGGATTCTTCAGTTCATCCACTTATTAAAAATCATTTTCTGATGCCAAACTTCAAACATTAAAGCCAAAAAATGTCTATTATAAATTGTTTACTCTACATAGATAGTACAGAGAAGATGGAGAAGGGAAATAAATTAGGATATTGCTGTATTCTGTGAGAAGTTGTTTAAAGGTGTTTTGAGAGCATATATCTACATGTTGCTTGAGCAATTCAGAACATAGATTTTAACATAAACCTTCACAAAACTTTATTCCACATACTGTAAGCCACATACAATTCTGACTGAAACATTATTTTTTTTATTGAATAATAATTTTAAAAGTTATTAGTGTCCTTGAGGAAGTTTATCTGTAAATTATGGTCATGAATACTAACATACAAGATCACTGCTCAGAGTCACTGCACTGAAGTCTTTGTGAATGGTAACTTACATACTGACTTTATGAGTTGTTTCATTTCACTTTAAGAGTTCAAACAACTTTGAGAGTTGCTTGAATGCGTGAGTGATCCATTGTTCTCATAATGGGAACCAGTTAATGAGATAAGTTTTTCTGTGAATCAATATAAACATACCCATATGAGCACACTTGTGGTAAAAAGTCCTACCGATTTAAATGACAGATGCAATTCAGACTATAAATGAGTATGTAATTTCTTATTAAAAAATAATGCTGAGTTCATATGACCGCCAGAGTTTATGGATTTAATTACTGACACTGTGAAAGCAAACATTCCAGCTAAATACCTATCTTAAACGTCCAGATTCAACACACAGGTGGGAGGAAAGGGGTGGAAGAAAGTGAGAGGTAAAGGAGAGCTTTCTCTTTTCTTCCCAGAAAAGGGGGAAAAAAAACCCAGTGAAACCCAAGAAAATGCATTTGAAGTTAGACTTTGAGCCATGAGAACAAATCCTAAGGCTTTTAATTTTATATAGACAAGCAAAAAATGTATTGTAGGATAGAATAGTTGTGGCAATTTCTTTGAATAAAGGATTTATTGGCAGAATTTCTATATAGAAATCAAAGATGAAGATTTACAGTTCCCTGCTGTCTGCCAGTGTCAGATGGTTCATTTTTTTCTCCCTTCTATTATTAAAGTACTTCAGTAACAGGACTCCTGACACTTCTTATTCTGCATCCTAACAGCATTTTTGTTCTAATTATCTTGACTTGCTCATGTCATTCCATTTCCTGCTACTTTTTCTCATGTTTACTAGGATCACCCTTACTGATTTCCAGAACTATGAAGAGCAGGATACTCCTCACATTGCTAATTTATTACTTACTGAAGCAAAAGAGTTTGAGCCAATTTTTGTTGCCATTCTACTCAATTGACTGCTGCAAATCTGCACCTCTGTATCTAGAAATAGCTTCAGGAAGAATTTGGTCCAGTCCTTTTAAGGTCCTCAGGTCTTACAGAAGGTGTCAAGAGTGACATGGTCAGAGACTGAGAGCCCTGAGCTCCAAAGCGAGCCCCTTCCCCCTCCTTTTCTCTGAAATCTTGCCAAACCGTTAACATATTTCTGTTATCAGCAAGCCTACAACTGCATACGACATGTGGTCACAGACACAGCGATGGACCAACTGGCATTTTTCAGTTGCTAGCCTGCTGCCTTACAGTGTTCACAGGCTCGTTTTTGGATATTGTTGCAAACCCTTACTCAGTTTCAGGTCCAGACAGCCCCCTGACACCTGTTATCTTACAATTCTGTCTCAAAGGCACTCAGCTGCATTTAACCAGCCTGATGCTCATGATACTTTCTAATCACAGAATCATAGAGTCTTTTAGGTTGGAAAAGGCCTTTAAGATTATCAAGTCCAACCATAAACTTAACTCTGCCAAGTCCACCACTAAAGCATGTCTTACAGATATCTCCAGGGATGGTGACTAAACCACTTCCCTGGGCAGCCTGTTCCAATGCTTGACAACCTTTCTGGTGAAGGAATTTTTCCTAATATCCAATCTAAACCTCCCCTGGTGCAACTGGAGGCCATTTCTCCCTGTCCTTTCACTTGTTACTTGGGAGAAGAGACAGACACCAACCTCACTGCAACCTCCTTTCAGGTAGTTGTAAAGAGTGATAAGGTCCTGCATGAGCCTTCTCTTCTCCAGACTAAACAACCTGAGTTCCCTCAGCTGCTCCTCATAAGACTTGTGCTCTAAATCTCTCAAAAGCTTTGTTGCCCTTCTTTGGACATGCTACAGCACCTCAATGTCTTTACTATAAACCTCTGTAGGTATCCTTGTACCACTTCTCTTTCCTCACTTGTGTTTGCCAAACCCCCCAGTTCAATAGCCCCTGCAATATAAAAATAGATGCATTTGAGATTCAGTTCTGCCCCAGGGCCAGTGCATTCGTCTGTAAGAAGGCCCAGAAACACCTAGGGATCCAAAGAATATAGAAAACTACATCTCCCAGCCTCTATGGAAGAGAAATAGAACCAGAAATGCACACTATTGTGCACCTCTAGACTGGCAAAGTCTCATTGCAGTTGTTTACTTCAGTACATCTATACTTGTACTAAGAACAGCATCACCCCATAAGGAAGACATTATTGAAGATGGTACTCTGTATTTTGTATAGCTCCTCATCTGGGGATCCTATGGACTCTTACTGGTATTCTGTTGTGTCCTAAAATAATGTCCTAAAATCACCAGGCTAGTTTTCAATCCCTGAGGCAGCGTTCATATTCAAAGCGCACCAGGTCAGATCCCACTGAGCTATGCTGATGGGACATTCCCTTTCCCATTTTCATATTCATTGTTTCAGCTGAACACAAATCCAAAACAGCGCACTCCTTCCTCTGTGCTACGCAATTGTTCCCCAGGATTTCTGGACTGCACATCGTCTTCTAAAAGGGAAAGCACTGAGGATACAGCTGACTGAAAAGCAGGGCTTTTTGATACACAGGTTATTTCAATTTCTCTAATTTTCCTTTGGTCAAAATCAAACCACAACCAATGGTTTTTGAATTCTGAAAGTTAGCAGAGACATTTTGTCTCTGGGGAGATCTCAGGTGAATCACATGAATGTCCAAAGCTGGAAGCCTGCACCATCTAACATCCCTGTCCTGGGGCATACCCCATGTGAAATCTGCTTGCCCTTAGCAAAGGTATGTCAGATCTCAGATGTTGTGAACAAAACAATTGTGGCACAACACCTTCTTCTGACAGAGCTTTGCTACCTGGAATGCCCCAGACCCCACTGACATGGACTATGATCATGCCACAGAGATTGAAGAGTAGTAAATCAAAACGTTGATAACAGTGTAATTGTTCTTGTTGATTAGGTATGGGATGTTGCTTGTGTGCCTAAAGCAGAAGGACCCTTCTTCTGCTAAATGCACTGCCCATGGAGAGCTGTACTGGACCTGTACTGGGCCGGGAAACAATACATAGAGTGTTCAAGTCCAAGTTAAAACCAGCTGGAGTCCTGGCTGAAATCACTGCCTGTGATTCTGCACTGCTGTAGACTGACGCATGCAGTTCGCATAGGCTCTGGATTTCTCCACTGCTTAAAAGCTATTTGTCTTTCACTTTTCTCTCCATTTGCCCTCCCTATAAGTTTGCATTTCAAAATAAACCCACAAATGACTAAACTAGTGATGTGGGGTATGGTTTGGTCTTCCCTGATTTTTTTTCCACAAAGCACAAAATTGCTACAGCTAGTACTGGCTGTTTGATTGAGAATTTATGTGCTATTTAAGGGGAGTAAAAGCCAAATACCAATTAGATCACTTTGGAAGCACACAAATGTGTCTGAGCTTCTGTGCTAATGAAGCTGACCAGACATTTCTGCAGATTTGTCTCTCTGAGTCGTAGTCCTACTGTTGCACAGCAGTGAGTTGAAGTAGCAGAACGTGTATGATTGACAAACAAATCAAACACTTGTTACATCACTATGTTGAAAAGCTACAGTCTACCAGGATAAATTAATGTGTCTCTGTAGTTAGGTAGGAGGAGACTTTTGAAGACTGAAAATATTGGAATACTAGCGGTATATGAATGTAATGATCATAGAGAAAGATCTCACTGGTGGTCTCCACTGCCAGTCACAAAATGCTTGCAAAGCCTTGGATTAAGGTGCCATTGGTTACACTGCAAGTTTAAGAGAAAAACTGTGGTAGCAAATATGGAATACTTTCTGCAAGGAGAGATGGAGATAGGCAGTGCTAAAAGAACAGTTTGGCAGCTACCAACAGAAGCTGGTAGTATTGCACTTAGGAAGTAATAATGAAAAGGGAAAAAAAATAGTAAGCATTTGAGTACTCTGCATGCAGCACTGGGGGGGCTCAAAGTTACCAACAAGCTTGATTCACCTCTGGAAAAAACCCATATTTTCTGTATGCTTAAAGGAAGGTTATTCCATGGCCTAATCTGAACACTGTGGTTCCATTCATACTGCTGACACAGCTACAGCAAAAAAGACGAGCCTTTCTTAAACCACATATATACAAACAAGGACTAACTTAAATTCAGTCTTCTTTACAGATTGCCTATTATGAAATACAAAACATGGGAAATTATAGTTAACCTAAAACTATTTTAGTTCTAGAATCATAGCCATTCAAAGTTGAAATGCATCTTCCTGGTGGTCACCGAAGCTACCAGTATCTTATTCCTATAGACACAGGATGGGATTCTGCTCATCAGCTTTAACTATCAAGGCAGGCATGTTATGTAAGGTGTCTTTCTAGGCTCTCTTTACAGTAAATGGCAGAACCTCTAGAGTGCATTCTTCACATCTATT
The DNA here is from genome assembly GCA_024733675.1 of Psilopsiagon aymara. NCBI lineage: Eukaryota > Metazoa > Chordata > Aves > Psittaciformes > Psittacidae > Psilopsiagon > Psilopsiagon aymara. Next base: position 7,748 of record JANRGW010032102.1, on the reverse strand, counting down.
AATGTCTTCTATTATCTAGTCTTCTAACATCTATTAATAGGTAGAAAGAATTCCTCAGGGGCATCTCTATCTTCATTTACAATGAGAGAATCAGAACTCAGCTGAAAGCAGATGCTCACCTTTTACATTGTTAGAACTGAGTCTGGTGGATGCTTTGAAAGGATGAAATGTGGGATTGGACTGTACTAGGCATTTGCAGAGATAATGGCTGTATCTGCGTTACTGTTTTAATTCACAGTGGGACTATATTCTTCCTTTAAATCAGCCCCATTTACTATGCTGTGACTCGCATCGTAGAGAAGTCTTAGAATATACAAAATGGGTATCTTTCTGATGAAGTAAAATGGAAGATACACTCCCAGACAGTACCTAAACCACAGTTTATAGCTACTCCAAAACAGCCCCCAACAAACACATATAGTGTGAATGTCAGTCCTCAGCACCAACTGTTTTGCTCTACAGAACCATTGCTATTAGGCTGCACTACTTGCCAACATACACAAAGACAGCTGATTCAAATCAACTCCATGTTTCAAACTTGCTTGTGAAAAATAACAGCATAAGTATGAAGGAGATTTTGAACTCACAGAAGAAAAGAACAGAAGCATAGACCCTGGAATAAACGTTGTAGTCATGCTGATCTGGTTGCAGCTGAGGAAAATGAAGGGGCTGCTGATGCCAAATGCTCTCAGCTTTCTTTTACTGCTCCTATGCCAAAGGTTGCCACCCCCTCAGCATACCTTAGAAGGGTATTTGTTCCCTTGCCATGTTTTTTTCATAATAGGTCAGGTTGATTTAAACAGTATAATAGTGAGGTCTGAATTGTGTTGCCACCTATCAACGTAAAAATTCTTCAGTAAACAACCTTACCCTCAAGCCCATGTAAAATTAGCTTAAAAATAATAAGATCTTTAAAAACTGTATTTTTATTTACCTCCTGGCTTTTGTGCCTTTGTGATTTGTGCTGAAGGGTTTCTGAACAGCAATGATTCTGAGAAAATACCCATTCTCTCAAATTAAAGCTGAGGTTTTCAAGTAGTCAGGGGCTCAGGCAGCCAAAGTTTAAGCAGGCCACTCAGCCTAGTGTGATTTCACAGGCAAATCACAAGAATTATAACTGCCAGAAGTTTGGCCATTCTCCTGAATTAAATCCATGTGCCCCAGTCCTGTTAAACCTGTCATTTGGGGAACTTCTTATTTGAGTATTACAAAAGTGAGAAGAAGAAGAAAGTCTGTTTGGTGCAGTCTGTTGGAATACTGGTATGCCAGGCCATTTTATGAGACTGGGCTGAGACTGTTAAGTCTCTGAAGCCAAAGCCTAAGGCAGTTCTTGTTGCTTGCTGTAACTTTCTTGAAATGTTTTCACTAATCATTGCTGTAGTCTTACTACTCTTGATTTTCTAATAAGGCTTGGATCAAAGCTGTCTGGTTGTTCAGGTATTAATATTTTAAAAGACCATCTGGTTTTAATAATTCATAGAAAAGGACAAAGGCATACTGGGAGTTACTTTCGAGATTTCTAAATTGTTCCACTGTTGCGTTTTTAAACATTTCAGCAAAACTGATATTATAATAGGAGTGGTGTTTATACAAAGACTCTTAAATTTTTGTTAAACAACTGTGCTGTCTTAAATGACAAGAAATTTTATCTAGCACATGCCAAAGGCATTCTGAAGATTTTTCAAACAGCTCTGATTCATCTCCTTGAATTCATTTTGTCTTAGAGATACAGTATAGACAATAATGTTATTAACAATCAGCTGGTTTTAATATGCATTGCAATAAAGAGATTATTCTTGTAGAACTCTTGGCACAACTGGTTCTGCATTGTAGAGTCAAATAAGACTGACTGATTGAGTGCTGCCAGAATTAATGAACCTGTCTACACCCATATGCTGTATACACTATCATTCATCTGCAGTTTAATCACTAACTAGAAATTTAGAACTGATTGCAGGGAGACAGGACTCAATGAAGAGATTCCTTGCAGGCTGGTATTCCTCGGTATCCAGCCCTAACACAGAAACTTGGATCATGAGAAACTTACACAAAACCTCATGCATGTTTTGCGCAGCCAGGCAGGCAGCAGCCGTTGCAGAACAAGCTGAAGGCACAGTGAGGGGAAGGCAGGCTGGGCTGATCTGTCCCTCTCACATGAGATAGAGCTCAGCAAAGCCTCAAGCTCTTTGTGGCTCTTTCTGGTATCACTGCAGTGCCAAGTGAATGATTGCTTTGAGCCACTTTCCTTAGCAATATATGTATAACCTTTAAAGTTCCCATGGGGCACTTTTTCTGTGAAATTACATAAATACACTAAATTTTTATAAACAGTTGATTGACTGAACAGGTTAAGTGCTGTGTTCTGAGGGATAGAAATTCTGTCTGTACCACTGGTAGAAAACCCACACAGAAGTGGTTAGGAGTTTTTCTAGGAGGAGTAGGAGGAGGTGTGGGTCTTATGGTACCATTCAGGAAAACGTTTGGCCATAAATTTGCCTTCTTCTCAATAGATACCAAGTGTTTTACAGAATAAAGCAGTTCCTTGTGTGGGGAAGTTGAAGCACAGAAAGGTTACAGCTTTCCTGAAACTTGATGATAATTTGGTGGGAGAACTGCAAAGAGAACCCCCATTTATGGACTCCCACTTCCGTGCCCTATCCACAGAAACGTGCTGCCTCCCAGTGCTGTCTAGATATACCAGGCATCTGTCGAGCTGTATTTTTAGCCCTGATATTCTCTTTGGCTGGAACTGGGCCATGAAGATTCACAGTAAGTTAAGGACTGTAAATATCCCTTAGACTTTATGGGAGGAAAAACTGGCATAACATCAAAGCAGAACAAGCACTTTCTTAAATTTCAGTTTTGTTAACTACTGTCATACTTGAAAGATTTCCCTGCAAAATAAGAAAGAACCGACCAGCTGCAGTGTGCTGTAAACAAGCAAAAATTAGAAAGAAGAATTCTTGCAGACTTTATCATGTTATGGCAACAAAATCAGCTTTTGAGAACTACAAATCATGGAGGTTTCAGGGCTTTTTCAGACTTAATGACTTACGCTGGTCATTAAGCCATCAACAAAAACTCTTTAAGTCTCCCAGCAAGACTGTAAATATTTGTCTTCTTCCAATCGACTTTGTTGTAGGAAACTACCAAGTATCCCCATGCGTTACAGATGCATAGGCATTTCTCAAAATTATGTAACCACTAAAATACTTAGGCTCCATAGTTGGATTAAAATTCTTTTAAAAATGCAGATCCTTTTTTTGTTGTCTTGTTTGGAGTCTTTTGACCCGTGTTGAGCCATAGCAGACATGCTTATTTTAAGGTAATATAAAATTCTGAAAGCTGGGGTCTTGTGGAAGGATGGAAAGAAATATCTTACAGATGACAGAGATGAAGCAGGACATACGTGCGCATCATCTGCTATGTGTCATGACAGCATTAGTGCTCAAGGATATTAGTTGTCTCCAACAAGCACTTAGTTCCATTAAATAAGTAGTCCTGAGAAAAAGTGAGAAAAAACATTCTGTTCAGCTACATCCTACGTGATTTTTGAGTGAAGTGCCATGGAAAATCAGAACAGTGCACTCTCTTTGGTGGGACATCGTATAGGTTCTGCAGGCATCCTTTTGCAGTAAAGAATTGTACTGATTTTATAGAAACATTCTGTAGGGTTGCAAGGTACAGCAGTTTTTTTGCTTGTAAACTCATGACTCTGCCCCTCAGTGCGCTGTCTCTGAGTGGTGGAAGAATTCTTCCCTGTAACTTTAGTTCCCTGTAATCTTTAGTGCTCTAAATTGTTTTTTCCAGTGTGATTAGCATTCACTTTGCAGAGGAAAGAGGCTGCATAGCTTCTACATTCATTCTGCTTTTCTCTGCACTCCAGACACTATTCCTTCCGCTCAACAGTCATTCCCCTGGATACCATTTGTTTCTGTTTAACGCAGGAGAATTTCCCCAAGCCATAGCTTGCAGGCAGTATGTTTCCCGTGAAATCCTTCCACAGTACTTGCAGCCAAGGGAAATTAAAACATTAAAACTTACCAATAGGGAAAGCTGAAATTGGTATTGCCTTCAGTATATTACTTTCTCGGTCTTGTTGCCAGATGATAGGAGGCCACTTACTTAACCCACCAAGTAGTTTGTGTTTCCTATAGAAAGAACTACTTGGTTAATAACTTAAAAACTCAAGCCAGTATAAAGCCTCCCGTAAAGTTCCAGGGATATCAAATGAAAAGTACAAGCATTCTGCTAACCCTGAGCTATGGGGTCTCTATGGGTCTTAACCTGGGCAGCATGTACTAATGCTGCCAGTGCTGAGAAAAGTTTTTGCTGTAGCACATTATTAATAATTAATGTTTGTGCATTTTGCCACTGCAACCAGAGGAAGATAATTAAATTGTTACTTTAATGTAGAGAATATGCTGACCTTTCTTTCCAGCTGTTAAATCAATGGGCAGGACAACGTTAAACCACTGTGTGGTTTTGGACCACCCATTGTAACAGCATTGTTGTCTTTTCTTTTCCCCAGAACGAGGTGGCAATGCTTCTCAAGCCAATATCAGAGAAGATTCAGGAAATCCAGAACTTCAGAGAAAGGAACAGAGGGAGTAAAATGTTCAACCACCTCTCAGCCGTCAGTGAAAGCATACCTGCCCTTGGGTGGATAGCAGTGGTGAGTGACACACAGGATGGTTGGAAGGGTTGTAAATGTTCTTCTGGATGGTGTAGCTCAGAATAGTTTCAAATTTGCAGAACTCTGCAGTCTCATCTGCATAGTTCTTCAGTCTACTACACCCAAGAAGGTGTTCAGTAATATACCTAATACATCAGGGAAAGTATCTGACTAATGTTTTACTTCCTTTCTCCTTCTGTTATTTCCTGCTACCATGGTTTGATGGTCCTAGTCTCCTAAACCAGGCCCTTATGTCAAGGAGATGAATGATGCTGCTACCTTTTATACTAACAGGGTATTAAAGGACTACAAGCACAGGTATGTTGCCAAGCCCCAGTATCTGGTAGCCAGAGAACAGAGTATTAACCACACATACAGGGTTCACAATGCCATCACAGAAAACATTTTGTAAACTAAAAAGCATTTGATAAAATCTGCTTGCAGTAGTATATTTTCTCCTCCTCATCTTTGACCCACAGCATGTTGCAGTGTGAATGGCAGCAGCACCAGGAGTGATGGTTTTCAGTCTCTGCAAATGACAGGATTCTATTTAAATTTCTGGCATTACAGCATCATAAGCTTATATGCAAATGCATATTTACATATCAGTGTGTGGCCAACTAGCTGCTGTCATCCTTGTCTTATTTGTGCATTCACACTGTGGCTGTTCTTGCTCTTCGCTTGAAAGTGTGCTTTAGGTGGTAGATGCATACAACTGAGCATCTAATTTCATAGCTACCAATTTGATTTTTTTTTTTTTCTGTACCACTGGATTGTTTTTAAGAGCACAAGGAATTCATTAAAAAGTTCCATGAATGAGATTTGTGAGCTGACAGTGAAAAAGAAAAACATACAGGTCCTTTCTATGCCCTCTTAGAAAAGTCATATATAAATCATGTTGATTTGGTACTTTTGGAAGCCACATTTTGGCTCTTGGTTTTTCTATCCAAGTGAAGAACAGTATTCGCTATTGAGTTTTTCCTCTTCATTGAGGAAAACATTATCTATATAAAACCCAGCTGTATAGATTTCTATTTATTGTCTAGGTTTAAATATATATTATGTACTATATATAATATTTTATATATGTTATATATAATTCCTGAAGCTTTAGTTTACCTACTGAAGGTAGTACTCACTGGGGTTACTGAAGATATTTAGAATATAGCTTTAGTACTTCTGGAGAAGAAAATGTCTTACCTAACACTATAAACAGGGTACATTCTTTAGGTATTTAGTTCTTCCCCTAATTAGGAGTTCATTTCCTGTTTTTCACAATGTCTTCCAAAGTAGTGGAAGGCTCTCCCTTGACTTCAGTAGGCTGTGGACTAAACTTACTGACCCAGATCCTCAGCAGTATTAAGAATCAAACTCCAAAGAAAATAAATATGAGGTAGTCACCCAAATCCTTGTAAACATCCAGTCCATAGTCATCATTACATAGTTATCACTACTTAGTAATAATTCTTCCTAACTAAGAACTTAATCTTACAAGCAGTTTCCCTCTCTCTACATATTTCTTGTTTTCACTTACTGTCCCATCAGAAGACTAAGCCTTCCAGATATTTCCAGAGCCAACTGTAACTTGTACTTGAAAAATTCTTGATGTATAAATATGTTAGTCTGATGACTATAACATGATTCAGTATTACCCTGGCTACATTTGAACTTGGGAACTAGAATACTTTCCAGAACCCTTGGATGTATGATTTTCTAAAATTCAGCACCCTGAAACTGAGTCTGAGAGGCTGCTGCACAGCTCCATGTACCTTTAGTGCTTCTTCAGTTAACTTGGAGCCTGATTGGAACGATGACGCGCCTTCATGAATCACGCTGTGCTAGAGGCATCCTTTGCCTTTGTTTGTCTATGGAAGGATCTAAAAGCTTTCTAGTGTAGTAGGCTTCAGTAATATAAGCACTGGGCTGGCTGGCTGGCTGCCTGCTAACTGATTTGTCCATGGCTTTAAGGCAGACATTGGGTTTTACCTGCTTTAAGCAAGAATAGCAGCGCTTTCAGGTTTTAAGTACATACACACATATAAATATTGTCTCTGTTTTTACAGTGACACACGCCATGTTGATTGGGTGAAGTCATATCTGAACATCTGGTCTGAGCTTCAAGCTTATATCAAAGAGCATCATACCACAGGTCTCACCTGGAGTAAAACTGTAAGTACTCTTTCCTTCTTCGTGATGACCATAAAATACCAGTAACCAAATTGAATTTTAATGCAGGTTATTAGCTCAGGAAAAATAAATATATGGGCCAGGGCAAAAGTTGTGGTCCATGGACTTCCCAACCAAGACAGTGCCATTTTGAAAGACTTGGAGATGTGTCATGCCATTAAGGTACAGGGTTGGCAGAAAAGGGAGGAATGATTTGGGATGATTATAGCCATAACTTCCAGCTGCAGATGGTGAGGAGAGGCAGACAGTTCTCCAGGCCTGCTCCAGTGTAAGGCAGAAACAAAAACAAACCCCAGAAATCTGAAGGATATGCCAGACTAGAGGAAAACTGAGGGAACATGACAGGGAAATGAGAAGAAGGGTGGAAAGAATCTAAAGAAAAGAGATACAATAACAGGAAAAAGTAGCACAAGGGATACATACCAATTTCTTACTTCATAGCTAGCTATCTGTATAAAACTTCTTTTATACATACAGAAACAGTTTCTGAAATACATATAAACTAAATATAACTGTATGCTTAATTATGCTCTCTATTTCATAAACATCTCTACATAAACATCTTCTGTATGTTACATGTGAGATGCATAGAAAAATGATGGCCATGAATATTGTTCTCTAAGAGACGTATAAACATGAGGAATTAATTTTCTTTTGGGCATAAGAGTAAGAGTTTATGTCCACCGTCTACACTGATGCAGTATTCTGTATCATTCTAGTGACATGCTTATGTGATGCAGTATTCTGTATCATTCTAGTGACATGCTTATGTGTATGATCAGGTTAGGAGAATTGCTGAAGTATATTAAAATACAGAATCATAGAATAGTTAGGGTTGGAAAGGACCTTAAGATCATCTAGTTCCAACCCCCCTGCCATGGGCAGG
>JANRGW010032101.1:0-33141 GCA_024733675.1 Psilopsiagon aymara | reverse complement strand
CCTGTATTCTTCCCAGGCCGCCTGTCCTTGCTTCCACCTTTTATAAGCCTCTTTTTTCCTTCGAATTTTCCTCAGCAAGTCCTTATCCATCCAAAGGGGTCTCCTGGCCCTCCTGCTGCACTTCCTTCTAGGAGGGGTGTATCGCTCCTGAGCTTGCAGCAGGTGATCCTTGAATATCAACCAAGAGTCTTGGGCTCCTCTGCCCTCTGGGGCTATGTCCCATAGAACCTTACTGAGCAGGTTCCTGAAGAGGCCAAAGTCCGCTCTCTTGAAGTCCAGGGCAGAGAAGGGTCTCCAGAAGTGTAAGTTCAACCTCCTGCTTAGAGCAGGTCCAGCGATGAGAAAATCTCCAATGGCAGAGACTAAGTAACACCCAGAGCAACCTCTGCCCTGCTGACCTCATGGGTAAAGAAATTTTTCCTCATACCCAGTCTGAACTTCTCCTGTTCCAACTTATATGATTGTAATCTCCCGTGGTTTTGCCATCTGCTGCGGCACAGAGGCAGCAGTCAATGTCTTTCCTGCACTGCAGATATCCAAAACTGGACAGAGAACTCAAGATGTAGTTTGCTGAGTGACAAGCCAAGTTGTATACTCAGTTTACCTGCTGGCTGTGCAGCCTGCCAGGACAGCCCAGGTTGCTGTTAGCTGCTGTGCTGACTGGCCCATGCCCAGATCACTGCCTCCTGCACACCCCAGCCCCTCTCCTCAGTGCTGCTCCCCTGCCAGCCCACTCCTGCCTGCACTGCCGCAGGGGCTCTGCTTCACAGGCCTAGGACTTAGTATTTGTCCTCCAGGTCAGAGACAGAGTTTAGGACATTTTCCCCTCATATTGATGCATGTAATAAAGCCAAGACCAAACCATTTACAAAAATCTGACCCTACAAAGAAAGGCAAGGCCACAACTAAGTTTAGAATCAACACTGGCAACCACATGGGATGTATGGACAGCTTGGTCTTACCGACACTAACAGCAAAATGCAGCGCTCGCATCTGTATTTTGCCTTTAAACAGAGCTGTAAGGGCCAAGATAAAACCAAAATATTAACCTACAACTATGACTTTGTTCTAGAACCCTCCTGAACTTTTGTTCTAAGGCTTCCTGAAAGTCAGACTAAAGGCAAACACATTTTGCAATCAATATGGTGTCACTTATTTACACACTACGAAAGATACTCATACATTTAAAGTTTTTTCAACCACACAAACACATGCTGGCTGTTAAACCTACCATCAATGATACAGAAGCACAGAATGGACCTTAAAGCTCATCCAGTTCCAACCCCCTCCCACAGGCAGAGTCTCCTTCCACTGGAGCAGCTTGCTCCAAAACCCGTCCAGCCTGACCTTGAACACTGCCAGGGATGGGGCAGCCACAGCTCTTCTGGGCACCCTGGTCCAGCGCCTCAGCACCTTCACAGGGAAGAGCTTCCACCTAAAATCTCATTTCAATAGCCCCTCTGTCAGTTTAAAGCTATTCCCCCTTGTCCTTTGCTCTTATAAAAAGCCCCTCTCCAGATTTCCTGTAGGCCCCCTTTAGGTATTGGAATATATTCCTTTCTGTTCAAGGGGGCATTTAAAATTGTCACTGACTGAACAATCCAATCCATAGTTTACAACAGATTCTGGTACATTTCAGATTCATCAAAAGTTCTGCATTTGTCTCCCTCACTTCCAGTGATTTCTTTACAAAGCTCAATTTCTACCTGTTAATGTCTCTAATTCAGTCACAGGTAATATAAGTCCTAAAATGAGGCTGTTGGAGAACCAGAAATACTTTAAACGGATTTACTTCTAATTGAGTAGATTTCATGTTGATTGTGCTCCTGGAAGATCTGATTAAGTGAATTCATTACCATTTATAATTCTATGAGAGCATACTTGGGAGATTCCAGCCATGGCAATGCTCACAGGCTAATCTAGAAATGCAAACTGAATGTAAAAGCACTTCAAAAACTAAAATAATTCTTGATTGAATCATGATATAAAATATTCCAAAGAAAATACGCATCCTGTATATTCCTACAAAAATTCCTAGTAAAAAAATTCATCTTGAACTCCAGGTGTATTACTCTCAGTTTCTGTCATTAAGGAAGTATTCAGCAGAAGTCACTAAATCCTCCACAGGTATCAAGCAGCTGCTGATACAGGATTTCAGTCAGAAATCTTTGGAATGGCCACCCACATGGAACCCAGCTTCTGCAGGAATGCAAAGCAGTGATCCTCAGGAATTCCATGCTTGCAAGGACTCCTGATTTTCTATAAACCAGAGGCTGCGATGACCCTCTGAGATGCACTCTTTGCTTAACTTCTCTTTTGCTGCTCAAATACTTGCATGCGTGTTGCTCATGTGAACAACTTCTATGCAAAGCACATTTCCTAACACCTATGTCTATGCTGTCAGAGGTACCCATCCCTGCACCTCATTAGAAGACAAGAACAAGGCCCAGGTAGCTCTGTGTACCATGTAATGCAGCTGTGCAGGGAAGGAAATAATTAAGGCCATCATGTGAACCAAACCCTCCAAGACATATCCATTAACGAGTTTTACTGAACCCACTCTCTGCTTTGCTTCTCACACAAAGGAGGCAGAGAGAGCGAGGAAAAACCCTCCTTTGCAGCATCAAAATAGAACTAGAAATGTATTTTTGGGTTATTCACACTTTTAAAGAAAAGAAGCATTAAAAAGAGATTTGCCATTAGGTTTTATATCTGCTTAAGGTTCTCCCACAGATTTTATTTCATCTGCCTCACAATTTTAGTTTGAATTTCTGGTTGGGTTTGTCTGCCTTTTTTACACTTAGCATCACTACCTACCTCACCTCAAAAGTTTTCCCCAGGCCTTAACAAATCTAAACTCCACCTCTTCAAATGGTTTTTCGGCCACACACAGAGACTGACCATTTCTGCCCCTTTATTTGTGGTACTGGAAGCATGAGTTTAATTTTTTCATATGCTTTTATTTTTACTTCAGGATTTTGACATTTCTCCTGTGTCTTCCTTAGGTTATGGGGAGCCACCAGCTCCTCCCCAGCTTTTTGTAGGACATTCCAAGTTGTCTCCTAACTTTCCGCCCAACAGAGTTAAGTTACATGGGGCTGCTCTCTTCCACTGCAAACCATTAGTTTGCCTTTTCTTGCCATGCAGTTTCCCTTACAGCTAACAGCAGGCACCAGAGCTGCACCACCAATGCTTTGGCAGAAGGACCATGCCCAGATCCACAGAGGCACCCAGGGTGCAGAGCTGCTTTCCCCATCTACTAGCCTGAGGAAGACTCATTAGACCACAGCAAGTCAGAAAGAGTATATAAAATTATGTTTTGTTATAAAAAGAACCAAAACTATGTACAGTATTTTGTATATCGTAATAAAGTTCATTAAATATGTATAGGTAGGCAAAAAAAAACCCACCAAACCTTAACCCTACCCAATATCTTAAGAAGGCCTACAAGGATGCTGGAGAGGGGCTTTTCATCAGGGGTAATGGGTTTAAACTTAAACAGGGGAAGTTCAGGTTGGATATAAGGAAGAAGTTCCTTACTGTGAGATTGGTGAGGCCCTGGAACAAGTTGTCCAGAGAAGTGGTAAATGTTCCATCCCTGGCAGTGTTCAAGGCCAGACTGGACAGAGCCTTGGGCATGCCTGCCCATGGCAAGGGGCTGGATGGAAGTAGATGATCTTAAGGTCCTTTCCAAACCAAACCATTCTATGATTTTAATCTAAAGATTCAAAACCAGAAACCAGAATGTGCAACAAAGACCTATTATAATTTTTTCAATACAAACCCCAGAGCTGGAATGCAAGTTACATTTTACTAACTACTCAAAGCACGCAAAGCACAGAAGACTGTTTACATCACTGTCACTACTAGCTCTCACTAGGAGCAGTACAGTGTGCTCAGTCATGAATGTCTGCTCTTCACATCTGCAGTGACTGCGACTAAGAATGTACATGGCAAAGAACAACATGGGGAAAAAGAGACTGAAAAGGTAAGTGAAGGCTTTATGCAATCACATCTGTATCCTACATCGTATTTCAGTGTTTATACACTAGCCACACTCATTACAAGTGGCTGTTGCTCCTTATGCTTCAGACTTATTGGAAAGGTATTAGAGCCATACACTGATGAGGACTGTTTCCCACAGTTTAGTTGCACTGAGTATATCATTTTAAAATTGAGCAACTTCAGTTTATTTTCCTCCTCTTAGAACTATTTCCAATCTTTCACAAACCACACTCACTTCAGTATCCAATTCAAATATGGACTTGAGGATCTGAAGGTTCTTTTCCAGCATAGTTCATCCTATGACTCTATGCCCATCCCTTATCAGGGAGTAACAGTGTGGGCTCTGATGGAGTACTTCGGTCATGCCATAGACTAAAGACCAGGTTGACTCTTGAAAAGCTCCTAATCCACAACTGCAAAACATTTCAGCCAATCAAACATAGTTATTCACATCAAGGCAACACTGTCAAATGCAATACTTAAAAGCCAAATTTCCCCACTTGTTCTTGTACCATTACCCTGCTCTTTTAATTGGCATAAGCAGCCAATTTTTAAGTGACATTAAAATGGACATTAAAATGCCATTAAAAATGGAAGTTTTTGGTGTACTGGCCTTTGAGGTTCACATCTTTTTAATCTTTTTCTCCTTCTCCCTTTTCTACAGACTCCAATTTATACTCCTTCATATCACCGCACACTTGAAGGCAACAGAAAAATGGTGGTTTGCCAAGAGCTACGAAAAGCTCTTTAAATGTAATTGTATTTTGAGTATTTGCATACTGAAAAGTATTTGCATATTGAAAATTCATAGAAAACAAGTTAGATGGTGCCAATTCTGGCTTCTTCATAAGGCTGGTGAGATTACACAGCTCAGAAATCCACCATTCTTGGAAGAAGACCATCCCCTCTTGTTTCTGCCCAGGATTCTCTTAGCACCCACATGCAGTCAAAGATGACAAAGTCCCCACACAGATCATGTGTTTTCCTCTCAAGCACAGGATCAAGAGAGCAGAAGCTCCTCTTTACCCCAGGGTCTCTGATGCATCCCTAAATAAACCTCTGTGCCATGAAATCCTACTCACCCATCCCCAGTGCTTTCTGCTGCAACAAGTTTCTCCTCCAGATGTTGCTTTATGTGTGGCTGAGCACCAGAGCACAGGCTCATCCCTCAAACAACAAAACAAACACAAGAGGCCACATGGCTTTTCCTCCATAGGAGCTCTAGTGTGAGTCTCTCCTACACCTAATCACCCATTTTTAACGTATCTGTAGCAACACAAAACTTCCAGGGACTTCTGACCCTCTAAAAAATTTAGCTGAAGTTTAGCAGTAACTTCAAAAGACACTGAGAAGTAGAAGGAGATGGAGAAGGAGGAGAGGAAAGACTGACAGCACAGTCACATAAGGCATTTTCCTTATCCGATCAATCTAAAAAACATGAAACCGTAACTCCAAGCCAAACCAAAGATGAACAGTGCAGTCAGTTACTTCCACGTGACTCAGGGCTGTACAGTGAAGAGATGTGACATTTCTGCAGTGTGCAATGTAGCAACAATAACTTGGTTCAGAGAGCAGCAGAGCTGCAACCATGCAGTATTTATAGTCCCCTCTCCTCAGCTTCTTCTTGCTGTTCCTTTTCCCCCGGCAAATTAGCTGGGATGCTGCTTCCCAATCGCAGCTGCTTCCACTGCCGGAGGAGAGCTTTCTGCAGAGCAAGCAGTCCCAAAAGGACACAGGTCATGTTTTCCCACACATTTGGCAAGTTTCAAAATGGAAAGGGTTCCAAATAGCTGTATGCATTTGAAGAAGTGGAATGAAATGTCAAAATTTTCCACATCCCCTTTTTTTCATGGTAATATACACATTAATGAATCTTCTACACAGAAAGATAACCTTGTTTGAGGGCATCTCTCTTCACCTAGATGCACGCTTAGGGAAGTAAGTTACTAGTAAGAGCAAAGCTCAATTCAGCTACCGAGTAGCTAACGCATGTCTATAAGCTCCTCAGCAGACAAGCATGCATTTATTGTGTCAATACTGTGACTCACACAAACACGAGTCAACAAAAATCATGACCACACTGGCAAACTCCAGTAAATATTTCAGTGTAACTTCTTAGCTCCATTTCAAAGCCACAGCAGCTCCACTTTGTGTTTCTGAACCAGCTCCCAGCTGACCAGACAGCTTATCTGCACAGATATCAGCACAGCCATGTAGAAATGCCCATCTCTGTAATTCTATGAGGACGGTACAGAAAATGGATCTACTGAAACATTCAAAAATGAAGTACTTGGGAGCATTCAGCTTCAGGATTAGCACGCTTTAATTAACAAAAGTTAAAATGACCTATTTAATCAATTTCACCCTAACTTCTCTGAACACAAACAGCCCTTAGAATCTTAATGCTATCTCAGCATCTTAAGTGTTTTCCCTGTTTCATGTAAACAAAAATATACCATCAACCTTGAATCATGGAATGTTCTGGGTTGGAAGGGACCTTAAAGCTCATCCAGTCCCAAACCTCCGCCACAGGCAGGGACACCTTCCACTAGAGCAGGTTGCTCCAAGACCCATCCAACCTGGCCTTGAACACTGCCAGGGATGGGGCAGCCACAGCTTCTCTAGGCTCTTCTCTGAAGACATATTTGTAGATAAGCTCCTTATTATTATTATTAGCAGCAGCTTCTGAAATCAAAGATAATTTCTATGTGATGTCCACAGAACATGAATACCAGAAGCATTCACATGACTATCAGATACTTTACATCACCTGGATTAGTAAAACCCGCTAAATCTGTCCAGTCCTGCTCCTGATACCAGCAACTGCTGCTTTAACAGCACACTCACATGATTTACAGAGAGCTGAAGGTACTTTGCACTGTAAGGCTCCAGGTAATCCATTAGTTTTGTAGTAATCAGAGACTCCCAGATGTCTTTAACACTAACAGACCCCAAACACACCCGCTGAATTCCGCACTTATTTTCCCTATTAAATTCAGAGCTCAAATACTGAGGTAAGGACCAGGACCAAGGCTTGCATCCCTGCACATACATGCACGATGATTCAAATACCACTTGAGAGAGATTTAATAAGAGAACCTGATTTGATTCCAGCTCAGCCAAGAACAAAGAGGCAAGCTAAAATATATTTAAAATTCAGAACAGAAAGAACTCCCCATGGACCTTTTCAGACTAAATACAAAGCCTATAACTGCTTGAGCACTTACTGAAATGAATATATATTCACATACTTGTGACTCTCAGTTTTTTGCTTTGCTCGACTACTCTAATCACCTTTCTTCCTCAGCACCCTAAACATAACAGAAATGCTTGTAGAGTGTGTGGTAGCACAGAATGGTCTTCAAAAACACCAGATGCTTTCCAGCTTTAGATTATTCACTACTTATGGCAGCCAGTTCATGCTAGCAACAACAAACATTACTTTTCCAAATACAGACAATATAAATATGTACACAGAGATCCTCCACAGTCCCACACATTGGCTCTTTGAAGGCACTAAGCAGATGCAGGAAAAAGGCAACATCAAGAATTTGAGCAACAGAATATGCTAAAATAATACAAGTTAGCACAAACCCAGGGACATTCCAAGTGCAAAGCAGACATACAGGAGACATGCCTCAGCCATCCCTTCTCACCCAGGCACAAGACTGCTTCTTCCAGTTCCCTGGACTTGAAGAAACATAGAATGGCTCGGGCTGCAAAGGACCTGAAGATCATTCAGTTCCAATCCCCTGCCATGGGCAGGGACACTTCACCCCAGACTACATTGCCCAATGCTCTGTCCAACCTGGCCTTGAATATTGGCAGAGATGGAGTATTTGTCACTTCTTTAGACATCTTGTGCCAGGACCTCACCACCCTACAGTAAAGAAATTCTTCCTTATGCAAAGCTAAATCAGTCTGAATAAATGTGGAGTATAGGAACCCACAACTAAAAGATCTGATAGAAATAACAATCTATCAGATAGAATCTGAGAAGTTTCTTTACCATCTCAAAGTAAGTTGAATGTAACTGGCTGCTCTGATTTACACAGAATTCAGCACTCTCATACAAATATCCTCCACCTTAAGCAGAAAACAAATAGGGCTTTAAATAGGACAACCACGGTAGCAGGGAAAAATCTTTCTCAAACTCCAAATGCTACTGGACAGTATTGCTGCCCAAACAAGCAGTCTTCCAGAACTTTTAATCCAAAGTGTCATTGTGCTGGTTTCCACCAGAGGTTTCCCAAGCACAGGAACTACAGGAGGAACCCTTAGGGCAACAGCTTTCTAGATTTGCCACCTCCTCCTCTCATAAAGTGGGACAGCCACAAATTCAGAGCACACCACTCCAGCTGCTGGCTTCTCCAACAGCTTACTTAGGATAATATAACCTTCATTAAAAAGGTCCCTTGAGGTAACACTGAAGAGTCAGTATCAGAAGAGTTTGCAAGATATTTAACTAACAGTGGTATTACAAACAGTTGGACTGACAATCACCTGACACAGAGCATGGTTTAGTTTGTATGTGAGGATTCTGGAGACCTCTGGGTCATTAACTAAGGAGAATTCAAATAAGAAGAGAGCACATGAATCAGTTTCTTCACTTGGCACTTCAGTACATGATTGTCCTTAGCTACTAAACCAACTGCAGTATACCCAATACTCTGTCTAAACATTAAAGTCAAGTCCAGCATGAAATCCACACACCACCAACAATCCTTTTTGATGCCAAAACCAAAACATCTCCATGACTTGCTAATAGTTTATGTGCAACTTATTTAGTGTCTATGTTCAGTATTTCCGAAATGAATGTTTCCACTACAAAGCATATGCTTAGAAGGACCCACATTACTAGGAAAGTTGCATCCTATAAAAGAATAGGATTCCAAATAGCTTAAATTCTGAGTTTCTGATAATAAAACAAAACTAGCATCAGATCCTGACTTTTTCTTGCCTGTTCCTAGTAGGTTAAAAAGAATCTTCACTTATGGAAAGAAAAACACCTCCTTCCTCTGCTTATCTCACCATAAAATGGCAATGTAATTAAGGTAATGAGTATTACTGCAAATTATAAGCAATCAGTGCTGAAAGAAAAAATGTGTCATCCTCACTTCACAGCTCAATTATTTCATTTCCCAAATACTGTAAAAACCAGGATAAGTAATAAAAAAAATATCCTTTTGAAAAGCCAGAAGGTACTCACCTTGGATGCAATTTTTCATGTAACTCATCAGATCCGCCCACCACAACAAAGTCAACCTTAAACTTCGCAGTACAAAATGTCTACTCTATTAGAAGGTGGACACTTTGAAACTTAGATTGGCAGAAAGACTTGTACCCACTTTCTATCTATACCTTTAACTGGATTTTGAGCCTTAAGTCAAAGGAAAACCTACCAATTCTATTTAGGAAACAAGTGGCCTGTTTGCCTTTTCGACTTCAGCACTTTCAAATGGTTGGGAATGTTATCAACTGTTGACCAAAAAGAGAAAAGTTATTATCAAGAAGTGAATAAAATCCAGATTTCTACTACCTATAAAGAAGAAACCACCTTGCTCTACTCCAGCTAGCAGAATACTGTATTTGCCACGCTTTCAGCAGCCCAGACAGCTCCATGTTATTTACCCCTAAACAACTGTTACTGCATTGGGGAAACACTTGTTACCATTGTGACAACAGGAGAGAGACTACTCTGCAGTTTAGTATTTACAGTTATAAATCACAAAGCACTCAGAGCAGCTGCAGTCTCTGTTTCTTTATCCTTAAGGACAGAAATTTTAGTGAAAGATGGGAATTTGTGAACTTTCCTGGCTAAGCTATGGTACGTGAAGAAAGATGAAAGACGGGTTAATGAAAGGGAGGGAAACTAGGGCTGCGGCTGACCTGCACAAAGACAGCCAACCTGCTCAGAAGTCAATTACTCAACTGTCAGGTCCTGTCTACAGTTCCAGTGCCGTGAATACACAGATCAGTTCACTCCCATTTGGTTCAGTTTACTGGAAACACATTTAGGTTGGTGCAACAGGACAGGATTGTTAATATCTAGGGGGGTTGGGTTAAAATTCAGTTAAGAAAATCATCTGCCATTACCAGAAAATATAAACTAGTTTATGTCATGCTAGTAGCATGCAAAGGAAACAGAAAAGCAAGAGAAAATGCAGCAATATACTTTAAATAATTTGATCAGCCTGCCATGGAAGATTAAACTGTTCTTGCTGAAAATACTATGAGTCACATCAATAGTAAAACACTTGTGCTAATTTAAGTTTTAGCAAGTAAATCACCATGTAGCAAGCTACAAAGGTTAACAGCTGCTGCCATACAATCTCAAGAAATTCACCAGGCCTAATTAATCTGTTTGTGCAGTCTCTTCATGGAGAAAATCACAAGCAAAACAAACAAGAAAGAGTGAAAACCGCACACAACTTCAGTTGCTGTTGTGGTTTAACCCCAGCCAGCAACTAAGCACCATGCAGCAGCCGCTGTTCAGCTTATCACACATCACCAGGGATACATTCTTCTCATTCCACTAACACGGTACAGAGAAGGATGCCCTTTAAACAAGCAGCATGTGCCCTTCCTTGCAGCAGATTTCAAGCAGGGTCCTGGAGGGAGTTTGCCTCCCCAAATGCAATAGCTCCATTCAACAGGACACAGCTTCTCAATCAAGCCTACCTGTTAAATGTGGTGAGGTGAAAAGGAACCAGGTGAAGAACTAAAACGTGAGGCTCATAACATGCTATGAACACATGTCCTGAGTTCAGCTGTAACAGTCATTTTTCTCCTTCCTAATGCTGTGATTTGGCTTTAGTTTGAGAACAACATTGATAACACACCAATGTTTTAGCTGTTGCTAAGTAATGCTTACCTCAATCAAGGACTTTTCAGTCTCATGCTCTGCCAGCGAGAAGAGGCAGAAAAAGACAGGAAGAAGCATAGACAGGACAACTGACTCAAACTAGCCAAAGGAGTATTCCATACCACAGCACACCAAATCCAGTACAGAAACTGGGAGGAGTCACCCACAAGGCCCAGATCACCACTCCGATCGGGCTGGGTATCAGTCTGTGAGTAGCGAGCAATTGCATTGGGCATCACTTGTGTTTCCTGTTACTTTCATTTCCCTCCCTTTTTTAGGTTTATATTCTCCTTCCTTATCATTATTATTGGTGGTAGCAGTAGTAGTTTTGTATTATATTTCAGTTACGGGACTGTCCTTATCTCAACTAGCGGGATTTACATTCTTTCAATTCTCCTCCCCATCCCGCTGAGAGCAGGGGGAGAAATGGAGTGAGTGAGCAGCTGTGTGGTTCTGAGTTACCAGCTAGGCTTAAACCATGACAACATAGTTCACAATGAATCAGACTTAACAGACTAAGTACATATAGCAAGTAACAAAACATTCCCATGAGGTTCTCGAGATGCCTAAATGGGATTATCTCCATATACATTGGAGCGTATTCAACAAGATTACACTCATTTATATTACAACACATGTCCATGTGCTTTAACAAAGCAGATATGCAGAGCAGAAGCAGATCTCAGGCATCTGTACAGACAATACATTCTTTTAAACTAATAGTTCTGCTCTAGGATAGGATTCTTTTAAATGAATAGTTTTACTCTAGGATAGGATTCTCTCTTCTTTCCCTTATGAACAGATACAAACAAACAAGGTTCCAAGAAACTGGAAGCACAACAAATAGAAGAAAAGTTTCCCAGAACTTACAAATTCAAAAGCCTTTACACATTTTGGGTAGCCACATGTACACAATGCATTAAGATCACAAACTCAGTTCAAAACCACCAGGTATCTGCTTTCAGACTCATTAACAACCCACCATCCTGGGGGAAGTCATTGTTCCCAGGTAAACATGCCCTCTCTGATAAAGAGACTGGAGAAAGGAGAACAAAATTGACAGATGCACACAAATGTAATGGAGATCTCCAGTTAGACTAATAAAACACATGCCAATCAGACACATTGTGCAATGCTGTCTTGGGTTCAGCAGCAGTAGAAATCTGACGGTTTCAGATGCTGCTCAGTAATATTTACTCTGACCAAGGACTTTCTGAGCCTCATGCTCTGTCAGGGAGGAGGAGAAGCCAGCAGAAAGCAGAGCCAGGACACCTGACCCAAACTGACCAAAGAGGCATTCCATACCACAGCACCTCATGCCCACTATATAAACTGGGGCAGTTACCCAGAAGGGTCGTGTCACTGCTGGGTCAAGCTGGGTATCGGTCAGCGGGTGGTGAGCGGTTGTATTCCCTTCCCTTGTTATTTCCCTTACCATTATTATTATTGGTGGCAGCAGCAGTGGTTAGTTTTATACCTTCTTATCTCAACCCGTGGGAGTTACATTCTTTCCATTCTCCTCCCCATCCCTCCAGGAGCAGGGGGAAAGAAGGAGGGGAGTGAGAGAGTGGCTGCATGGTTCTGAGTTATGGCTGGGCTTAAACCACAACAAATGCTTATTTACTTTTGCTGAAAATACACTGATATTTTCATGACAAAGGAATTAAAACAGGAACAGCAAACCCTCCAAAGGCAGCCTCTGACATTTTATGTCAAGGACACTCAAGTCCAGCTGCCTCCAGTCGAGCATCTGCATGAGAGCTGCAGCATCCTCCCTATGACAGCAGTACCTGTGTTTGCATGCCCCTACTGACACCATAACATGGGCTTTGGATTGGTCTTTCAGTGGGTTTACTCTGTAGTAAGGCTGTTGGTTGCACTGGCACCAGGTTCTCACAGGCACTTTGTACCCATCCACCTCTCCATAGCACAGCCGTGTTTCCTTCACATGGATTGTGCGATCCCCATCCCCGTGGATATCTCAGTGAGCTTTGTTTGGCTCTGTGCTAGTTATGCATCTAGACACTCTGTGTATGTCCAGACGATGACCTAGCCCATTTATTAATGAAGTACTGCATTTAAGGCCTGTTGACCTGGGTTCTGTGGAGGAGCAATAAATACTGTCCCTGCTCTGAATCACCACAGAAGTATTAAGCACATTAGTGGAATTTCATTTATGAAAACCAACAAAGCATCTGAGCCACAGACCTAAAACCCTTGTTCATATAATACACTGAACTAACCGCAGTTACACCAGGCATCAATTTGTTTGGATTTTCCAGTAAGGATCTGCTACACAAAATGTCAGCTATTATTTCCACAGAGGATTTATGCAGCACTGTTTCCCTACTGATAATATGAATGTCTCAATTTTTGTAAACTTGGATCTTTCTAAAATGCAGAAAGCATAAATGCAATAAAAGAAAGCACACTCATTTTTCTCTAACTTTCAAATAGTTCCAACTCCCCTCCAATGGGCAGAGACGCCTCATACTAGACCATGTCACCCAAGGCTCTTGTCCAACTTGGGCTTGAACACTTCCAGGGATGAAGCATTTACCACTTCTCTGGGCAACCTGTTCCAGGACCTCATCACCCTCAGAGTAAAGAACTTCCTCCTTATATCTAATCTGAACTTCCCCTGTTTCAGACTGAACCCATCACCCCTTGCCATATCACTACAGTCCTTGATGAAGAGCTCCTCTCCAGCATCCTTGCAAGCCCCCTTAAGATACTGGAAGCTGCTCTGAGGTCTCCACACAGCTTCTCTTCTTCAGTCTGAACAGCCCCAACTTTCTCAGCCTGTCTTCACACGGGAGGTGCTTCAGACCCTGATCATCCTCATGACCTCCTCTGGATTTGCTCCAACAGCTCCATTCCCTTCTCATACTGATACCACAAAAAGATACCACATCACTGCCTCTGTAAGACTATGGGCCACAGCTTCAGCTGGGACAGATACCATAAGCATCACGGGAAACCCATGAATTTAACCTACCCAGAGTTATCTAGACAAAACCTATTTTGGTACCATATTAACAATCCCACCTGCCATGGCCCACTTAGGCCATAGCTTGCACTGCAAGTCTTCCTCAACAGCTGTGTGATATGAGCAGGTGCTGTTTACCCAGCATCTCAGCTCAAACGAGTTGTACACTCGCTGCCAATAACAATACACCTTTGTTACTGGCATTATGAACATTATAACATCACCACTGATAGATAAATCAGAAGAAATTAACACAGCCCTGAAAAGGAGTACAGAAAACATTGTCTGAATGTAAATTCCACAGGACACTTGCATGGAAATTCCAACTACTTGAGGGTTAGGCAGGAAACAGAAGAGCGAATAAATGGTATTGAGGGGAAAACACAACTATGTTTATAGGAACATTTTTCAGGTAAGCCTTCAGAGGACAAATCACATTAGTATCTTATGTGCCTCATTAGCACCACTAAATGCAAACACAATAGTAAGCAACCTCAATTGAATACCATTACCAAGTGTGAACAGAATCAATTGTTGATGGCCTATTAGCATCATAATTTGCAAATGGGATATTTATGCTCATCATCCATCCTTCAATCTGCAAACAGTATTTTGAATAACTTAAACCATGAACATTAGCAGTAAGAGTTCCACCTGAATGCTTTCAATTCAAAGGTTGCTGAGCTTCCCCAGGATGCACTAAGTTCAGTCCTGGAGCTCCGAGATGCTTTGAAAACCTTCAGAGAAGGGTACTCTTCTTCCCAAGTACCTTACAACAATCATCATGCTGGCAATGCTTTGTTGCCAGCACTAACCAGGTTTCCTTACCACACTGAGCAGAGAACTGCAAGGCTGAGGTTGACACACTCCACAGTTCAACAGCATTCAGATGTAATTGTCTGCATTTGACCCAGTCCTACTCAAAGAGCATTAGTAGAAACCTTTTTGCAGTGTTCCAAGAAGTCTCTTACCCTTATTAGAAGCTTGTTATGGTGGTCACAGGCTACAAAATCCATATACCCACTGTGGAAAAATGTAACTTCTGTTTTAAACCGATCTACAAATTTCAACTTAAAATCTCATTTTTTAGTGCTCGCGCTGCACAACTCAGTGAACAACAGTTCCATGTACACTTAACCCACCACCTGCATACTTCTGAAAAGCGCAGTTCTTTCACACTCAGCTTTCTCTCTAAACTGAACTCACTTCTTGATTTTCCCTTTGCATCTCATCCAATTCTGCAAGACCCAGAGATACATAGCATTAAAATATTATGTCCCACTAAGAATTTGCATAGCAAAAAAAATGCTGCCCTCAGCCTTTTTCTCAGGGCCTTCTTACTCTTGCGAAACACAATGCTGATCTCTAAAAATTAACACCAACTTTTTTTTAAATTAGGGCTTGTATATCTTAAACCAGCAAGTATTTCTCAGCACGGAGACCATCCCTCCATGGCACAACTGACAGACAGACACTAGAGACTAAGAAAACAAATCACAACGTGAATTCACCAAGTAGCTACTCTGCATGCAGGCTACATGACTGAGCTCTCAATAAACCTGTTGTAACACAAACATTTAGAGGCCAAATTGTGAGACATTGCATTGTATTTACTTTATTCTTAGTTTTCCCCTCAGCATCAGATACTCATCCAATAAAGACTTTAAAAATAAACAACAATCAAAAGAACCTTTTACTTATATTGACTGCACCATATAAACTGCTTTAAACAACGTCATTGGCATCCCTGAGAGGCCTTTTGCTGCTGAAGAGCCACACGGCTGTACATTAATGATGTAATGCGGTGATTCAGATGAGACTTTGAAGGGTTTGTCCATAATTCACTTAAACCTCAAGTATATTATTTTCCTTATCATCTCAAACCTATATAACCTAATCCCCTACTACAACACTGATCATCTCTATTCAGCACTAAAATAAAGGACACAGTTACCCCATACTCGAGTTGTTGCTTATTAAAATAAAACCAGTGATCAGGACAATCCCTATAACCAGGTCTAATGCAAACATCCTAAACTAAAGTACACACCAGTCCTTCCCCTTGCACAGCCAGAGTCAGAACAAGCCTAGAAAGTTCGAAGGATGATAACATTTGACGCTCAGGTTCATTGATTTTTGTCTCCTCTAACTCTATGACTGCTCTGCCAGGGAACCAGTCCTACTCTTTCCACCCCTCCTCAGCCTTGAGAGAAAGCTGTCCTGTCTTTCTCTGTCCTGAAGGGTTTTACAGCCTCTGCTTTTAACTGCTTGTTAGAGTTCTGTTGAGAAAGGGAGAAAAAGATACCAATGACTGAGTAACTAATGGGCGCACCTAGAATATTCCTTAACTAGTTCAGTGACTGTTCTGAAAGCATTAGAATTCAATGAGCCTGCCAGGAATTTGCCACATATTGTCCTGTTTAAGAAAGCCTGAATTCAAGGCGCATCCCCATTATAGGCCAGAGCATCAATTTAATGATCCACATCCAGAAACTAGAGCAGGAATTGACACACCCCCTGCATGGGGACAGCTGTTCTTTAAGCAAAATGCTTCTCACTGATAAAGAAGTGGTTCTGGTCTTTCTCACAGACAGGTGAATTAATGAAGAAATTTTAGAGAAATTATTAACTGATTGCCAGCAACAGAAAAGAAAACGTTCAACATTCAGTGAGTACATTTCTTCAGGTAAAATAATTTCCTTGAAGAAGTGTAATATACACTTTCTCAGCTTCATAAACTATTTACACCAGCAAGCTTTCAGCTGACCACTTCAGGCAGCTCAAATATCACACAAATTAGTGCCATCAAGTAGGTGTTTGGTGCATTCTCTGCCCCTAAACAAGGTTAAACAGACTCAGGTATATGCCAACAGGTAACTCCTGCTCTTACAAGCATTCAGTGACAGACTCTTACAAGCTCCCCAAGAAATCTGAAACAAGTGTAAGTATTAACCAAGAAACCCTTACACACAGAAGGTAGCACACAAGGTGTGACATCCACTGCATCAGCCTCCCAGGCTTCCACATGGCACAAGAATCAAGTATACAACATAGCCATGAAGCAAAAATGTACAAAACAGGGGTTTTCTGGCAGCCAGTTGCAGCCAATGTTCATGGTTACCCAATAAATTCCCTTCAGTGTTGCATGTTTGTTTTCCTAAATGCCTCATAGTGTTCAAGTAGTTAATACAAATTTACTTTTGAGTAATGTTTTGAAAGAGCATAAGCATAGTCTGAACTGACAAAATTATGCCCACACTTTGTTATAGCACAACTGCATATACCAATTACTTGCTCCAGTTCTATTACTAGGGAGTTGTTTCAGCTTGTTGTTTTGGTTTTCATGTTCTATTTTCACATTAAATTAAAGCCAGACAGTTTTCAAGGCAAAACCAATGTTCTTGAAGGTATATAGCAAGATAAAATGCTACCTTTTTGACACTCTTAGGTGCTGCTGGAGCACAAACATTTTTGTATATATTTGCAAATATCAAAGCAACATTTGTGTACAGTTTGTGAGAAACTGATAAAATTAATCAGTGTGTGAAGCACAGAGACTGAGCACACTGAAGTGTAAGATGTTTAGGAAATCAGGAACTTGTGCATCAGCCAGAAGTGCCCAAGGGGATCTAAGCTCTCCTACTGATGCAATACCACAGACGCACTGGGAAACAAGTCTAAAGCAGGAATTCAAATAATTTTTGTTCATTTTCATATTGCTTTTTATTTTCTGGTTGTTTTGCATCTGTAAATCTGATTCTGCAATGCAGAACTTCTGTATTACTTAAGAAAAGATGCAATATTTACATGAAAAGCTCAAGCCCTTATCTTTTAACCAACTGGCATATAAATAAAGGTCTAGAAAACAAGTCATCTTGTTCACTCTGCTGGTCACTAGTTGAACAGATGCTCTTCTAAGATGACATTCGAAAGTTTGCATACACGATGCTGCTCTACAAACTTTTCAAAATACAATTTATAGTAACTTACTGAGAGATTACAACAGAATAAACTGTTTGCAAAAAACGAACACGAATTCTCAAACTGAAAAGCTACAGCTACCATCTAGTTCAAGCAAAAAAGAGAAAGACTAAGAAGTATTTTGCAAAATGACAGTTCACAGAACTGGAGAGAAGCTGAAATATCAAGCAGTAATTTCATAAACAATTCAACTGTAGCCAAATGCTAAGAGGGGAAAAAAAGAACAACAATTGCAACAACACTGTGGAACAAGGCTTGGGTTAACAAAAAACACTGAAAACACAGTATAAATTACCACTAGATTATACCTCACAGGACCACTGTACGCTTCAAGATGACCAGTACGGAAATGTCAACATTTGAGGACCTCAGTATGATACTGTGTTCAGTTTAGGTTAAAAACGATAGAATCTTAGGTACCAATAAATATGAACACAGTGAATATACTACTACATATGTCATTTCAAACTACATAATATTCCATCACACTGAATAAAATCAGTAAACATGAACAAACAAACATTTTCTGCTACATGCATATTACCGAGAGCCAGGAACGTTGCTGAACTGCCATATTCAGTGTAACTGACACTGTATTTTTGTCCCATCTGGTTTAGCAGGTAAGGGAGCCTTACAAAAAGGGAAGGAAAAAGTAGTATGATGAGTTTAACCGCATAAAATATTACACCTTCTTTGTCAGGCTGAAGTCTCATGTAAGGAAAGATCCACGTAACCCTCAGGCTTAGTCCATCTTAACCGACAGCAGAGAAAGTTGGACCAAGTAGGTGGATTACCACAGGAAGGAGAATTTCAAGGAAATGTTTAAGTTTTCAGTGAAGAAGGCTTCTCCTTCTCTTTTCTGCCTTTCAAACATACAGAAGGTTCGTATTTCAGGATCTCATTATAAATGAAGCTCATGTCCTCAATAGAAAGGAAGGCAGAAATGCCATCGAACACAAAGCTGCTGTTGTATATAAACAGTTGGGATTAGAAATATAATCCACCAAAAACCAAAGGAACAGTGACACACTGTGATCCAGCTCCACAGAATATGAGCCACTGCACTGCCACCACGCAGCTCTGCAGGAGGTGTTATTCTCCTTGGAAAAAACCGACGGATACAGTGTTACTGGGATACATCAGGAACGGAAACAGAGGACAGAGAAGTGTAAAAAAGCAAAATACTACCTTAGACTATTTTTTTTTTTTTTTATAGGGATCTTTCAGGCACTTTGACATATTTTCTTCCATGTGGCATTTAAAGGATGCTTCAGAGGGCCTACTCTTTGCATTAACACTTGTGCTTTTGAAGTTGGCTCTGAGGTGGCACTGATTTCAGCTGAGCTGCTGACACCAGCTGAGAATCTCAATGTACATAAAATAAACACTTTTGTTCCTTATATGTTTTCCACAGTTTTGAAGTCTAAAAATTTCACATCTCCTTTATTCTGCACGTTAAGTTTACAGCTGACTGACGAGCTAAGTGGCATTCACAGCGATACAAAACCCTTGCTTTTCAAGCCTGACTGTAAAAGGAAAAACAGAGTAAAACCAGAATTTGTCAAAAGCTAAATTCCTCTGTGATGACAGTTTCAAATATTTGTTTAGGGGTAATCCTTGCTTATCAGGTAAACACTATACCAATGAGAAGGTGACACATACTTTTCTGGTTCACACAGCACAGGCATTTAAAAAAAAAAGAAAGAAAAAGGCATGTTTTCCTTCTGTAATGCTGTTTCATCACATGGAAATGGTAGGTTCAGTTCAGTTTCACAGGTGGTGCTTGTGGTATTTGCAAAGCATAGATAACACCTCAGCTCCAGCCTGGTAAGCTGCAGACATCAGAGGGCAAACTGTGAAGAGCATATTTTGTGACTATCAGCAGCAGTCGGAGTTGTGGGAAGTCTTGAAACTAAGGTCAGAGTGCAGGAAAGAGAGGGACAGCTGCCTGTCCGCAGCTCTCATCCTTCACACAACTGTAACTACAGAGGACAGCAATGGGGGAGCTCAGAGTTACTGCCAAGGGAAAGAAAACAGAGGAATACAGCACCCACAGGTGTGAGACAACTTTTGTGGCCTGAAAAGCCAATAAGGTATTTAGTGTTGAGCTTGACATCACTCTTCCTTCACATGGGGTGTCTCTCCCCCACTGGATGACCTTACCTTGTATCCACGAGCAGAGTCGTTCCTGTTGCCCACAAAGTGGAGTTTGCAGACTGCTCCTCCAACCTGCTGGCCTTGTGCTTTCCACTGGGGAATGGATGGATCCAAGTGGGTGTCACAGGGCTGAAAGTGAGAAACAGGAAAAGCATTACATTTCTGCAGGCTGTTGACTTCCCAAAATCAGGTTTCAGACCCATTTTAGAGAGATGATGGTGAACAGAGCAACCAGCCTTCCAACCTGAAAGCTCCCCTCAAGCCAAAGGGTCACAAATGCAGACTTTTATGGGATAGAGAAGTCAGGTCTGCCATACCTGCCAAGCAGCCACCCCTGTGAGCTCAAGCAGGAAAAAAACTCATTCTTGCAGAGATGGCTGAGCCACACAGAACAAGGATCTCACAGAAAGACCCTTCTCTATTCACCACTGAAGACACTTAAACCACTGAAGTCGGGTGAAACAAACCCAACCCTTAATTATATGGATTTGAGAGCAATAGAACCCTTTAAGTCATTCAGTGCTGGCCACAATTTTACCTTGGCTCCTGGCCCTGCTTCATTATGATAGAACAGTCAAAAAAAACAAAAAAGTGTCTCTACAAGTCTTCATCTATACCCCTCCTCTTCAGATCCCGCAGCTGACACATCTGGCTGATTCTCACAGGAATTACATGCTTATAAACTGCAACTGACTGCACTGGACAGGTAGACAAGCCTTGCCTATCATAAAGCACTGCCATCTATTTCTAAACTTTTCAACCTTTGCAGGTCTAATCTGAACAGTATTATCAGTTTGTGATAAGGAACAGGCTATGACTGAGCTAAATAAAGATCTCTAGAGGCACATCAATTTCTGTTGCTCCCACAGAAATTCCAGCATCTGGAAGTTACTATGAAACATTCTTAGTGAAAAATACGAAGTTAACAAAAAATTAAGTGTCCACCAGACACATTTGGTTTTATTACTCCTAGGAAGAAGCAATGGGTAACAAAGGATATGTGACTACCCCTAGTAGGAAAAGGTACCATCCTTTTGCTTAGGTTTTTCAGACTGTAATATCCTTCAGAAAATCCTTAGCATTTTCTGCAGAAGACACAAATAGTACAGTCCACTGCACTATGGTAGGAGCATTCTGCAGTCTTAAAAAAGTAATGCATAATAACAAAACTAATAACAATATACTGCACCAAAGTCATGTCCTATGAGAACACTGTCTGATTGGAGAGATATCATTTAAGAGGAAGTTGTGAATGCTCCACCACTGATAGTGCTCAAGGCTGGGCTGGACAGAGACTTGGGTGACATGGTTTAGTGCGAGGTGTCCCTGTCCAAGGCAGGGGGTTGGAACTGGATGATCTTAAGGTCCTTTTCAACCCTAACTATTCTATGACTCTTAAGAGAGCCATAATGTTTCATACAGCTACAATCATTTATAGTGAACTTAAAAATCTATTTTCAGAAATAACGACTACAGATGTGTATACATACTCTGGTAAATTATGGGCCAGATTACTGAGCTTGCTACAACTATGACATGCTCTAAGGGGAACCTAATGGGAAAGCAGCTGCCCTAAGAGAGCTAGTAGAGATTTCCAGAGCTCAGTTACCTGCCAGATTAAAATTTACTCTCACTGCTAACACAGAAGCTCTTAAGGACATGTCCTGGAAGTAACCCAAGGGCTGGCAAGTGGCACAAGTTTTATTACACTCCATTTTTTTCAGATCAGGTTTTCTGAAAGTCCCTCTGAGGAGATGAGGGGAGCAGTAGCAGCAGGTATCCAATCCCTCCTCCCTGTCTGCAGCATGGCAGTGGGGCACAACTCAGGTGGGAATCCCTTGGGTTTCATAACTTCCTAAATGGCACTCTATAGTGGAGGGAGCCAACACACTCTTTTGAATAACTGAACAAAACTTCCATATGTTACAGTGCTCAATAAAATATTTGGAAATAGTGCTGAAATGGGAAAATGCTAATATAAAATTTTAATCAAAATGTGAGTTTTAACTGAAATGCAACATGGTTTCCAGGGACACACCCACATAGAATCATAGACTGGTTTGGGTTGGAAGGGACCTTAAAGCTCATCTAGTTCCAACCCGCTGCCATGGGCAGGGACACATTTCACCAGACCAGGCTGCTCACTCACTGTAAAAACTGCTTTCAAAACACATCTATAAGGAACATCAATGGGATTCACTACATGCCTACTGCACAGCAGTTTCTTCACTCAGCCCTCCTTTTAAAATAGGTTGATGGGATCTGAGCACAGACTCTTCTCATTACAAACGCATCCTTTTGTACCCAGAAAAATCTTATTGCAAATTCTTTAATTATATGCCAAGTTTAATTGCAGCCTACATTTTAGATGAAAATTAGATTGGAGCCAGTGTACAATACACTATGAGAGGCACCTTAAGCTACCAGGACTGGTCCAGATTTCCTACTACAAAGCTGTCTGAGAAGTGACACTGAAAATGGTTCCCAAGAAGAGACAAGTAACTGAGTCTTTCACACCCAAGACAACTACACAGATTCCCATCTACAAAACTAACTACAAATTTTACTGTTTAATGAAGAAACTGAGCACCAGGTTCAATCAGAAATGCAGAAAGCCAAAAGGTGGATAAGAAGCTAAATTTGGGAAAGAACTTAAAATTTCTTATGGAGACATTAGTTTTCATTGGAAATGAGGAAGAAATTCTTTACTGTAAGGGTGGTGAGGCACTGGAACGGGTTGCCCAGGGAAGCTGGGAATGCTCCATTGCTGGCGGTGTTCAAGGCCAGGTTGGACAGAGCCTTGGGTGACATGGTTTAATGGGAGGTGTCCCTGCCCATGGCAGAGGGGCTGGAACTGGATGATCTTGAGGTCCTTTCCAACCCTAACTATTCTATGATTCGCACATCCCCAGGTAAAAGTCATGATGGTGGAATGGCTGGATGATTTAATATATTTATATTGCAGTGTTAGCAGAAATTAAAGGAATACCTTCATAATCAGATTAAGGACTGCTGGACATACTCTGTTATACTCTGATGATTAAACTTTAAATGGGTTCATAGCTTCACAGTCTCCTTGTTGAACATAAACATATCATTCAACTAACTGATTTTCTGAGATTCCCTTTCAAAACTGAGACAGAATAAATGTCCTGTTCGTAACTGAAAGGCTGTTAGACCCCGAACTGTATTTCCATAACAACTGAAACCTCATTACAATTCTCAGATTTTGTCAGGTATTCTCTCTGCTGATATTCTGTCAGTGAAGTTTAATTAAACAAAAAGCATGTGTGCCTATGAATCTGATATTGCAAGGAAGAACTGGTATACATAGCTAAGCATAACACTGGTACCAAAACCTAGAACAGAGACATTTACAATCCGAATGTAATAATGAAAGAGTTTAAATCAATTATATACGACAAACCCTTATACATGAAAGTGCAGTAACAATTTCAGAAGAATGACAGTCTGGTCATTGCCACTCCATTTTGGAAAGGAAGCAAGCTCAGGAGTGTAGGAAGGAGCTGTGCCCTGACATTTGGCTTCAGGGATGGACAACAGCCACTGGCCCATTTTACTTAACTGTAAAGGCAGGATCTCTGGTGCCTCAAAGAAAGTGTTGGCACACTTATTGCATCCCATCATTAAGCACCAAGCTGTTCACCCATAGATAGCTATTGAGATACCCACAGCCCTCTTGTGCAGCTGAGTGCAAGGAACATTTCCCAATACACCACCACAGACCCCTAACACACCAGATCAACACATGCACAGGAGCAGATACGGGCACACTGCTCTTCCCTGCTTTTTTCCAATCAAAGAGACACAGCAGCCTGGCTGGTTTCCAAAGAAAGGGTTTGTTTGGATTTTTATAACTGAGAGATCATATATTGCTCCCTTCTAACACAGAAACAATGTTGAACATGAAATACAGCTACCGTATCTCAGAGATCAGACGGAACCATATGCTAAATGTGTCACAGCAAAGAAAATCAAAACACTTTTCCAAATCTAATTTGAATTTAAATCTGATTCACAGTTTGCCTTATGTTTAATCTCACCATTTAGAAGTAGGTCTTTATTTGTATCAACAGAAGTCCTGCACACCATTTTCCCCGCTTTCCTGGAAGAAAGGAGATGTTAAAGCTCCTGTATTAAATCATCAGTAACAGTGGCACTTACAGTTTGCTCCTAAGGGGTCTAGACCGTACACTTCTTACCAATAAGATAACGCACTCCAGCAGCACACAGTACTTGCAGTACTGCTCATAATCCTGTTTTCAGACTTCCAGATAGGGACAGCCCTTACACGCTATGGCATCTGAGCCAAAGTAACCCTGCGCTGGCTTACAGACTGGCTGACTTGAAGGCAGCCTATTAAAACAAGACCTGAGTTCTGGGCCAAGCACTCACTCCAGACTCTAGGTTTTTAACATGAATTAAATCTCATCTCCTTATTCTTAAAGATACAACTGTGTCAAATACATATACTCAGCATCTCCAAGATGTCAGTGACAATCATCTCCACAACTGAGAACTCAAGCATTTTTATTCTCAGCATCTCTGACATCAAGCAAAAACACTTGTGTAAACTGCTGGCAAAGCGCCTGTGTCGTATCCTTGCCTACTGATTGCTCCACACAGAGTCTCACAGCCTGATATTTCAGTTCAGACACAAAGCTCTGTGCTAGGGAAACTGAATTTCAGGGTCAGCTACACTTCTACCCTAACTCCAACCACACTATTTTCTCCTGGCTTCCCTCTGTTCCTCTAAATCTGCAAGTTTCTATCCACAGGTATAGGTTTTCTCCCTGAAATTTCTGGAATGTGTTAATGCTGTGCTCACAAATGATCACAACTAGATCACTGCTGGCAAGTTGAGTGGAAGTAAGTAAATACCATGCTAACTCTGTTCATTTTTAAAGCAGCAATGAAGCTTTTTATTGAAGTATGAAGACTGAAGGGAGAAACTGGCTAGAAAAATCACCATCACCTTATTTTTAAGTTATTTTTCCCTGGCTGAACTGAAAAATGCAGAAAGTAAACAGCAAACACTGTTTACAGTATAGACCTATTCTCTGGATTCTTGGCTTGTGAATTCCAGGTGCTGCTTCTCAGGCAGGCAGGAAAATGAGATTCAAAAAAAACATTGATTTTAGCAT
Source organism: Psilopsiagon aymara (assembly GCA_024733675.1). Lineage (NCBI taxonomy): Eukaryota > Metazoa > Chordata > Aves > Psittaciformes > Psittacidae > Psilopsiagon > Psilopsiagon aymara. The sequence goes on along the minus strand of JANRGW010032101.1, from coordinate 7,979 downwards.
GACAGTGTTTTGCTGAAGTTAATGACATGCAGAGCATTATGCATATATTTACATTCTTGATTAAGACAAGATTGAGAAGTTAGAAAATGGAGCAATGATCCTCCTGTAGGTTTCAGCAAAGGTGTTTCAGATATGCAAGAGGCAGTTATAACTAACACAGAAGAAACAAGCAAAGGTCAAAAAAAGAAAAGTATTAAAAGGCTGAAGATAAATAACTTGTCTCTACTATCCTTACAAAGAGTTCACATTATCTAGGGTGCATACTTTTTTAATTAATAGAAAACTAGTTTGATGGGAAGATATACGTCACCCTGGGGCTCTGAGGGGCTTCTCTAGAAACTCACAGTTCTGTTCCAGAGCAAACGCTTAACAAACTCCCCAACGTAACAATCTGACCTCAGAAGCAGTGAAACTGGAGTTTGCCAATGAAACTTAAGACAGAAATTTGATCAAGCCACTGCAGTCTCTTGCATAATTCACTTTCCCTTCTTCGGACTGTTCTCAGCTGATCTGGAGGAGGAACACCACACCTTCCGCCCTCCGCGTTCCTCACATCCCAAATACCCTAAAGACACCTTACCTGAGCAAGGCACATCCTAAAGGGGTAAAGCCACAGGACCACCCACTCCAGGACCACAGCACAAAGAGAAGTGTGATTTCCAAGACTCAAAATGAGCAGCACACAGTGAGAAAAGAGCCAGGGCTGATGCCGAGTGAAGGCTCTAGGAAGCAACCCGTGGGACACAGCATCTGAGAAATTTCTAAGCTACAGGAAAACAGAAAGCTTGAATAACCTCAGCTGAGAGACAGGGGAGCACAAGTGTAGGGAAAAAGAGAAAAGCTAGGATTGGAAGCAGGGGATAATCAACCCAAAGAAATTAAACATTATTTTTATCTGGACTTAGCAGGGGAAAGCCTGAGTACTGTGGGATAAAACAAGGGCTATCAAAAGACCTTGTCAGAATCAAAACAAAGATATCTCAGGTGGCCCTGACTCCCAAGTGTATCATTATGGGCTCTTAATTTTAGTTTACAGTAACAAACCTGCAAAAGGTGCCCAGGAATAAGGCTGCATTTGGCCATGATTCAAGCCCAGTTAACTAAATTCTTGGTTTAATTCTTCTAAACCATCAGACCAACTGTGGCTAGAAAACAAATACCTGTGGTTTGGAGGCACTGCAGAAAATCACTGCAAATACCTCAGTAGCGTTCCTTCCTCATATGTGTAAGGTCAAAGGGGCCATCGAGTTTGGGACTGGGAAAAGCATTGCCCCTATTCAGCAAGGGCCTTTTAAGGGCATTTTGCCTCCTTCTACAAGACCAGGAGTGCTTCTCCTAACCTGGTCATCCCCTGAGAAGTGATGACATCTGTTTCCCTACACTCTGCTTGTGGCGTCTGCTCTCAATTGATTTCTGAGGGATTAACATATTCGCCCTAACTCGAGTGTTTGGATTTTTAATATAGAAGAGATGAGTAAAGTTAATGTCCTATGACATCCAGGAGGACAGCTGGGACTTCCGTGCCTTGGAGCTATGAAATGCACACAGGTATCTGTTTAAAACTCAGCACACTTCAGAGATGCTGAGGACCTGCAAACTTCCACTCACAACCATATCCAAGCCTGAAAAATCTTAACTGTGGTATCCAGCAATAGATCCATAGATTTAGCAGCAGGTACTTCAGTTCACTAATTGTAACTGCAACTGTTAAGCAGAACAGAAGCCTGTAAAGAGTGGATCCACACTAAACCCACTTTCTTGCTGTCTCCTATCACATGCAAGCCAGTGGATGTGGAAGTGCTCCCAGTTTCCCACTGCAGACAGGAGGTGCAGTGCTCATCACCACCTTACTGAGCCTGCCTGAGAGTTGTTTACAGATTCTCATTCTTCACAATCATGGGCAATTAGGCAATCACAAGTCTTAATGCAGAGTGGTCCCCAGGAAATCGAATCCATTCACCAGCTCACCACATGTTTTAATATTCAGCACCAGTAAAATAACATCACATACAATAACAAACAAACACCTAAAGACAGAGCTACAGAGTTCAGGAAGGAAGTGGGAAAGAATAAAAGCATTATCAATTACAATCTCTACCCCGAAGTACTTCTTCAAATAAAACACTCAAACAGAAGCTGCAAAAGAGACCTAACACTAATTATATATTTATTCACAAGAGAGATGAGGCACTGTAAAACCTACATTAAAGTCCCACACTGCTGAACTGCATTTCAACCTAGTTACCAAGACTTTGATTATTTCAATGTGTTATTGTGTTTTTAATATGAGCAAACAAGAACCATGTTCTTTCACAGTTAAGTCACAACCTTGATCCACAAATAGCTTTAAACAAAGATAGCTTTTGTTTTGGAGGACCTCTTCTTTTCCCCTGACAGAGGCTCCCTTCAACAAGGCAGGTTATTCTGAGAGCAGCTCAACAGAGCCAAGACCACAGGAAAGGACAAAAGATCTAAATAAGGAAAGGATGTGAAAACTTTCAGGAGCATAAATCCACTGGTGCTTTCAGCTGCTCGCAGGAGGTTTTGTGACCTCTGTGTTAAACAGCGAGGCCTACTTACACAGGTGCTTCACTAAGCACACCAACACCGACTGTTTTTACTGCTCCATGGGCCCTCAGGAAGCTCTGTCCCACCCCCGGATCCCTCTCCCCTCTTCTACCTCATCCTGCTGCTCACAGCCATGCAAACAGCACGAGGAAAGACTCAGCAGTCCCGGCTTCTTTGCTGACCTCCCGCCCTCTTCCTCCAGCGCAAGTCACCGCACACTTGTGCCCCCACCGCCCGCCATCCCCCGCCACCTCAGAGCCGGGCTCCCTCCTGCACCGGCCTGTTCGCCGCTCACCGCCCCCTTCGCCTCCGCCATGTCCTCACACCACCTCACCCCAGACCCAACCGGGCCGCCGCCCCGCTCCCATCCCCAACAAGGGCGGGAAGGCGCCTTCCAGCCAAGGCGCGTTCCATGCCCCTGCCCGCAGCGGACCCCCGCTGAGGTAACGAAACTCCGCCGCTGAAGTAAGGGGCTGAGCCCGCACACAGCTCAGCTTCACAGGGTTCCAGCAGGTTCCCTTGCCAAATCGCACACACCCCCTGACCTCCCATGTCACCTGCAAGGAGCAGGGCACCCACCGGCCCCCCATACCCGCCATTTGGCTGCCACAGCACCCCCACCCCGGGCCGTGCCTACCTGTCGCGGGAAAGGCGGGAAGCTGTGAGGGGGCGGCGGGGCCACCGCTCCCCTCACGCCCGGCTGCCGCCGCCTGCACCCGGGCTCGCTGGAGCCGCGGTACCCAGGGCGTGTGGGGCGGAGGGGGAGCCGGACCGGGGAGCCGCCCCCCGCGCTCAGACCGGCAGCGCCCTCCTCACTGGCCGGGCCGCCTCCCGTCGGTGTCCGCCGCCGCGCTTAGCGGCTGCTCCCGCCGCCCGCCGGGGTCGAGCCGCGGCTGAGGGAGAGGCGGCCCCGGTGCTGCCCGCCGCGGTCGCCGCTAGAGCTCCGCGGAAGGAACGGGGCGAGGGGCTCGCCGCCGGGATACTCGCATTTTCGGCGTGGCTGGGGCAGTCCCCGCGGCCCGGAGCGGTGTCCGGCAGCTCAGCCACTTGGAGAAGTGAGAAACTTGGGCCGCCACATCGATTTCCTAAAAGGAACAGAAGGTGTCAGGCTCGACCCATGAGGAGATCCAAGCGCGGGGTGGGCGCACGGAGCACAAATCTCAAGCTGAGGGAGGAGAATCCTGGATGGAGCCCGGACACAGCTGCGGTGCGGAGCACTCAGGTGATGCGAAGGACGAGCTGATTGTGCTGCTGCTGTTTCTCCACCTCTCCCCAGCCATCACGCACCTGCAGCCGGGGAGCAGCTACGGCTGGACCGGTAATCCCAAACGCACCATAGATCGTCGTGGCACGGACTGAATCCTCGAGAGCTCGCTTTGGTAAATGCTCATTTCTAGGTGGGATCCTTGCAGGCCCCCAAAAGGATCGGGAGACCGAAGAACCATAGCGAGTCTTGATGGATGCAACAAAGTTAAGACCTAACACTCAGCAAAATATCATCCTCAAAAGGCTGTGTCTTCGACGCTTTCTATCCCCAAACCACACCAATTCTGAGTCAATAAATGCCACCTGCTGCAAATTTCCAGTTACTCCACACAAGAACATGGATTTCATGATGAGTCAACCCTTAGGCATAACACAATGCTGAACTTCAACAACACTAACTCTCATCATCTATTTTCTATATAAGCCATTACAAAGTAAACTGAAAATACATGTAAAAATATCCTTAGCAACTCATGTTTGGACTTTCTGAATGAAACTGTTTACTATGGTATCTCTCAAGTGTCTCTTTTTTTATACAAGAAATGTCCTTGAAAAGGAGAATATCCTTTATATCCTTTAATATACACAGAGCAACTATGTTACCTCATAAAGATTAATGAACATTAAACTGCATGCCATTCAAACAATCTTCATGCAAAAGGCCTTGTGCACATAGGTGCATTCACTAGCAAAATTCACACCTAATTCTCCCTATGGGTTACAAGTCCTTGGTAATATATGAAGGTCTTTCCTTTTATATATAATGACGGATATTGGGAATGTCCCGCGCTCCAAATGGAACATTATTATAGGAAATGAAAAGCAAACAAAACCAACTGAGAAGTAAATAAGCAAACAAACAAAAAGAAGGTTAGTTGATTTGAATTGGGAATTTCTTACCTCTTGTGAACTGATTTACCCATCCCTACATTTTGCTCTTTAAATTTTAAAGCATCTGAACATTTGTTCTGTCAGTTGAGAAAAAATGGACTTACTTAAACTCATGTTAGATCCCTCGAGGACATCATGGTGAAAATAGGACAGCAGTGCTAAGAAGAAAAACTCCATCTACAGCATGTTTTACAATTAAAAGCATGCAAACAGTGAACAGCAACAACGGGAGGGGGGAAAACAAAACAAAACAACAGTGAAAAGTATTTCATCCCTTTATAAACTAATTCAAAACTAAACACGGGACCCAATTACCAGTGTACAAGAAGTGCAAATGAGAATTCCTTGTGTCAGTGGCAATAACTGACAGCATGAAGTGTGTAATTCTGCATTCATATTTTTACTGACATCTAATTAACACATATACCTTCATCCAATTTCAAATGAAAAGTCACAAACTGCAATCAAATTGAATAGTTTATATTTTGACATTTCTCAGATGCAAGAGAAATTTGGTGTCCTTCAAGTAGGTTATAAATACCAATGGAGACAACAAGAAATCACTGATCTATATCCCTCAGTTTTTGTCACATCTAAAAGTTATGATGATCTTCAGGAGCTGAGAAACTGGGACAAAGCGGCTACTCCCAACTACAACCAGTTGCCTGGAAAACTTGGAATCATGGGACATGATACTAGAAAATCTTGGCTGTAACATTTTCTCCTTCCAAAAGCACACAAAAGGAAGTACAGCAAGAACAAATCTCTGCATTTCATAGAAAGTACATCACTTTGGAGCTTCAGGGAACATTCTTCCATGGGTATGTTGACTATTAATTATCTTAGACTGGAGAAATAACACTTTGTAGCTGAGAGGGTTAGCTGGGATGAAACCCATTGTTTCTTACCAAAGCAAAGAAAGTTTCAAGGACTTTTTAACCTCTTGTCATTTTAGATTAATGATCTGGTTTCGGTGCATTCTGGTAATTTGGAATGCAAGTTCAGCATTAGATTTTATTATTAGATTTATTACCAGATTTTTAAAACTGCTCTCAAACAGAACCTGCATATAGATGAATTACTGAAATCCAGGTAGGACTAAAGCAATGATGTGGCACACTCCACACTCTGATTTCTTGTAGAAGAGGTAAAAAGTGAAATATTTTGTTAGAAAAAAAACCTACATATTCCTTGGCATTTTTGTCAGTTTCCAAAATGATCAAACTGTATAAATTAGCTAGGAATTTTATTAAGATTTTTTTGCATATTTACTAAACCCCATTAAAATAATTTTCATGGATAAATTCTTTTAAGTAATTTTGAATATTGTATTTGCTTGCAAATAGATCTCAAACAGTCCAGCCCATAAATTCATCAGCACTGAATTCCCAATGCTTTCCTATGCTCTGTTCAATACTTCCTAAGTGTAACTTTCGAATCTCTTTTTGACTGGGAAGTTTTGACATCTTGCTCCCATTTTTGTACTTTGCTTCCTTACTTCTTCAGTACCTATTTTCCCCCTTCTGTTCAGAAATGGTGTATCAGTTGGCCTTAAGCTCTCTTATTAAGCTTAAACCAATAACAAGTTGAATTTATGCAGACTTTTTTTTCCTGTGACTGTGAATAGATTTCTCCAGCAGTTCTTTATGTCTCTCAAGAATAATAAAAGTCATTAAAAGCACTCATTAGACACAGATCTGGAAGGTCTATTATATAGCAAACATTAAACAAATTATCGAGTCTTCCCATAGCAAAATTTCGAATGTCTTTCTTTCTCTTCTGATAAATTTGTGGTTTGTAATATGCATGTTCTAATTTCAGTGGTTAATTCATTTCCTCCTCAGCTTAATGACTCAGTTACACAATAGTTTAGTTCAAAAACTTGGCTGTACTTGGCCAGCCATGAGGATTATCCATGGAACCATGGAATAGTTTGGGTTGGAAAGGACCTTAAAGCTCATCCAGTTCCAGCCCCCTGCCACAGGCAAGGACACCCTCCACTAGACTAGATTGCTCCAAGCCTCGTCCAACCTGGCCTTGAACATTGCCAGGGATGGGGCAGCCACAGCTTTTCTGGGCACCCTGTGCCAGTGCCTCAGCACCCTCACAGGAAAGAACTTCTGCCTAAGAGCTCATCTGATCTACCCTCTTGTCAGTCTACATAATCATGACCTGCCAGGTTGCATCTTCCATTGGTACCTCTACAGCTGGTTGGTTGTGTTGCTCCACTGGCACTTATTTACTGGAGACAACAACCAACAGAAACAGAATTTGATTTGTAATGTGTAAACTAGCACAAGAATCTGTACAGGTTAATATCAAAGACGTCTTGGTGTAGTCTGCTCCTAAGCCCTGAGAAAGGTTCTCCAGGGCTGAGGTATGAGTGGTCACTTTCCTCCCCAAATCTCTTCTTACTCCCAGGCACATGTCAGAGCCCCTCCAGTAACACACAGCTGACCCTCAACATCACCACAGCTTCTTCCAGCTACAAATGTAATTTTTAAGTAACAATTTCCCTCATTTTTATTGTTAGGTGTGAGCAGACATTGTACTTGTGCGCCTCTGCTTCACAAAGAGCCCTCAGAGTTCACTGAAAGCTTTTAATCAATCAGATTTAATAGAAATAAATGAGAATAATAAAATAGAGCACAATAAACTAAACCTGGAATTTAAATATGCTACCTCTGGCTTTCAATGAACATTCCCCAGCTCTTATGGCTAACTATGCTGTTTAATAAAACTTGTTTTGAACAAGGATGTATTTTTTAAACTAATTCCAGTCTTTTTTATCGCATGAAATCTCTCCATGCTTTTTATATTGCCCTCTATATATGTTTTCATTTTTGGTATTCTTAGTGTAGAATAAAGAAAGGAAGACACACTGTTGTGGTGAGTAGATTGTATACTAACAGTGCTTTTCTTACAGACTGGATGGATGGGTGTCCTCTTCTGTATCTCTTCTCTCAGTTCTGTTTGGCTTTTTGGAAACAGATCTATTACCCACTATCAGATGTAGTACAGAGATGGTAAGACTTACCATTGTTCTTTACTGTATCTAGGTAATAGAATCATAGAATCATAGAAAAGTTAGGTTTGGAAGGAGAATAAGATCATCCAGTTCCAACACCCCTGCCATGGGCAGGGACACCTCACACTAAACCATGGCACCCAAGGCTATGTCCAACCTGGCCTTGAAAACCGCCAGTGATGGAGCATTCACAACTTCCCTGGGCAACCCATTCCAGTGCCTCACC
>JANRGW010032099.1:0-37567 GCA_024733675.1 Psilopsiagon aymara | reverse complement strand
AATCTCTTCTCTGCCCAACCTGTAGCTGTGCCTGGGATTGCTCCCACCCAGGTGTAGGACCTTGCACTTGGCATGGTGGGCATCAGCCCACCTCACAAGCATGTCAGAAAGAAAGAATTTCCTATTTTATTTCTTCATGCTGTAGCTGCTGCATGCTATGAAGGCACATTTGATTGTCCTCAAACTATATGAAAAAATCCATTAGAACAAGTTTACATTGTTATCTTTATAAAATGAACCATCTACAAATTGATCCTAAACATTTTTCATGGTTAGTTTGTTGGGGTTTCTTTTGTTTATTTATTTAGCAAATTCACCAATACTTATGCATTCCTCAGAAAACAAGGTAAGTGCAGCCTTTACCATGTGCTGAATAGCTAAGCACAACAAAAGCTGCAGAAAGACGGTCAATATAACAATGATAGGAGATATTGGGTAAAGAAGGAATAATAACTACAATGTCACAATCAAACTGAAAGTGGGAAACATATAAAGAAATATTCTATTTCATGTATAGTTTCTCAAAAAGAATGGGACTGGTGGGAGTTAGGAGTATTAGGAAATAATTTAGTCTTAAGCCTACTGTGCAGAAGAAAATGAACAATTAAATGCTGTCTGAAAATAATTCTTTGGCAAAGCAAGCGCTTGACTTGTTTTCTGTCAAAATCAGACTTGAATCTTCATAACACTTACACTGGTTTCTTACTCCCCACCCCCCCAATGAATCAAAATCTACCACACATGTCAACAACTTCCTTTTAGCCTATAATGGCAGGAAACAGAATGTATGTTTTGCTATTGCTGTTTCAGCAGCAAGTACAACTGAAAGCTGTTATCACATTGTCCCTCCATTCCTAAACCAGAGACAACTGAAGACAGAACAGTCACTTCACATCCTTCATTTCGGGGTGATTAATTGATGTATACGAGCCTGCTCCAGCATTGCTGCTGAGACCATCTGTCCTGAGTGCAGCAGAGGGCACATTTACAAAACACCTTCCCACGCTGGGCAGCAACCAGACCTGCCTGAATAAACCACCTCTCCATCCTAAAAGCACAGGCAGATAGCAAGTTTCCCAAGAAGGTAACATTCAGAATGTATTTGTCTGCAAGACACTCTCTTGGCACTCTTTATTTTATAAAGTTTAACCTCTCTGTCTACTAGTTGTAAGTCAAATTTGCATCAATTTCTGTGACAACACAAGTGGGCATATTTTACTGCAGACAGAAATCAGCTCCATGGCAACAGGCACAAAGCAAGTCTGGTGTACTTTGGCTCTGGACTCCTCCTGCTCAACTGTGCTCTTACTGAAGCTCCTCACCCTTTGTAGCCCCTAATCTGTTCCTTTCTATTAAGCCTTTTATACAGTTGGCATGAAACTTTACAGAGCACTTAAGAATAACTTACTTCCACATAACTTTAGAGTCTGATTATCTTTGACATCTCTCATTTAGTCAAGCATAGTAAAAATTTGCTTGTTAGCCAAACGAACCAAGGGACAATGGAGGAAGGGGGAAAGAGGGAACCACAGATGAATAAACAAGTAATCCAAGCATGATCACTGATGTCTCATTTCCTGGGAAATGAGATTAAAAGTTTGCGTGAAGATTTCACTCCAACTTCTGCTTTGCATATTGACATGTTTCAGTCCAAGGCCCACTGATGTCTTGGAAAGTCTTCCAAGTGCTTTCAGCAGAGATCAAGCCCTAAGGCTTTCTGCCCCTGTGCACTTCTAAAGGTTTCTCTTCAGATGTCAGCCTTGTTTTAAGTGTGATGGGTGCCAGTGACCTGAAACATGGTCCCGGATGACGTACCAGCTTAACTTTAAACTTATGAGTAATTCCTTTTGTTCTAGTCTGACTTCTTACGGTCCAGAAGAAAAAACGTGTAAGCGGCTTGTTAGATTGAGATCTACGCCAAGTTCTCTGAAAAGACACACTGGAAAGCCGTAGACAAAAAAAGTCACTTGAAGTATTTATACAATCTCTCCTTAGAAATGCCAGGAAATATTACCTTATGATACTGTGATATATCATGAGGACAGGGAAGTTAAGAGACAAAAGCACGGTTCAACACGAAGAAAGCTAATTTATGCACCAAGTTACTTTTTAGAGAATGTATTTTCTATTCCATTTCAATCAACTTGACTGAGCAGAGATCTAAAACGTACTGCACCAGAAGAGATAAGCCAGGACCTGCTCTGTTTCTGAGGCATCTCAAATTACATCTACTCACAATGTCACTCTTCCTGTATATTTACTATTTCATTTCAAAACCCACCAACATTAACTGATCAATGATTTACACAGTTACCTTTATAAAGGTGCAGTAAAAAAAAATAAATCAAAAAAAAAGGAAAAAATAATCAATCTGAAAGCCACTATTCAGATTTGTCTACATATAATCACAATACATGCAACCATAGAGAAGTGCCCAGTACACATAAAACCAAAAACTGATCAAAGTTTTCTAGCAATGAACTGTACTTTCAGATTTTTATGGTACATCACCCTTTAATTTCTATTTTTTCTCAGCAAAATAATATACCTAAAACATACAAAAGAATATGTTTCTCATTTCTAGCATGGGGAATAAGGAAACTACTACTCAAAAACATCCTGGAAGAAACACAGCATGGATTTTTAGGGTTTGATCAGTTAATTTGTTTTGATTAGATAACTTCAGTACAAGATTTCATTATTCACATACCTGTTTTTGATGTGGTAATATATTGCAAGAGCTACACTGTAAAGAAAAATACAGAGTTAATATCTCAGGACTGTCAAATTATATTACTTGTCATATTAACATGTAAATTTAAACCCCAGCACAATGCATGAAAAAATATGCTCAACAGCCTATTTTATTCAGTTCAGTGTTAGATACCAGGAAAACTGCTCTAAACAGGCAATTCTGTAATATCTGTTCAGCACACTCCAAGTCCCTCCTTTTCACTAATGATGAAGTACCTTACAAAAATATTCCATGCACCAAGTTGCACATACCTTCCATTTAATGCCCTATGCCACCAAAGTCAATGACAAGACTCTTACTGACTTCCGAGGTTGAAGATAAAGCATCACAGACATTGAACATTCTCTGTTATTGTTTGCTAATGCTTCCACGCTAACATAAAATGTTTTAATCACCTTTGGCTTATGATTTTATGTTTAAATCCATTAACTTTTGGCTGTCTTTCTATGTAGTTACTCACATACCAGACTGAAATACCAGGCTTCTACAGTTTTATGGCATCAAGTTACTTACTTTAACTCAGGAAAGATGACTCCCTGAATAACTTACTGCATTATGCATTTTCCATGTTCTCAAGCACTCACCAAAGTACCCCTTGTTTATATTCTGTGCAAAGACAAAAAGTGTCCTTATATTCACAGAAAGCTAAGACTTTAATGACATATACAACTAAACGGATTTCGTTAACATTTGAGACTGAAGAAAATTAAGACGCGACTTCTCATGGTTATTCTCCAGTTTCTAACTCACAACTCCAGGGTTATCAAAGGAAACATGCTCTACTCATGACTCCCTTCTTGTTCCAGCAGCATAAAACCCAGCCAAAGCTAAAGAGGATGAAGGAGGGAGTTTCTATTTGTTGACAGTTTATCATGTCAGTGATTCACTGTAAGATGTTTATGACTTATACTGATGCAGAATTCCTCCCTTTTCCATAAAAGGCCCTTTGAAAGAGTCAACTGATTACTCTGTATTTTTTTTCCAGAATTTTTACATGAAAAGAGTTACACTGCGTATTAGGAAAATAATATGTTGGAGCTTCCCCATTAGTAGAATTTTAACTTATTTCAGGTTTGTTTGGTTTTGCTTTATTTGAACAGCCACGCAGTGGAAAATATTTCTTCTTAGTTGAAAGTAAAATCGTTTTTCTAACTCTGTGTGAGCATTACAGCTTTCACCTGACTGCATTAAAAGTTTTTAGCTCATAAGTGCTTTTAAAATTTGATTTTTTTCTATAGATACACATTTAAGGAATTAAAAGATACCGTGTAACGTAGACATTTGAAGGGCACAGTCCTCACTGAACACAAAAACCACATTTATGAATGAAGTTAGTCTGACTGAAAGCTATTCACAAAATGAATTAGTCCTCAAATTTAATTTCAGATTATGCCCCAAGGAACACACTTGCAGCTCCAGTTCACTTTATGAAAGCAGATGCAAGAATCTATGTACAGAGCTCTCTGCTTGGTGCCCATATGTTGCTTTTGTAACAAGATGTCAAATTATGTTTAGAAAATAGTTACTATTTACAAATCCGTATCAGAATCTGAAAGTCGTTCAGAGCTGTAATAGATTAACTCAGACTCAAGTTTCAATCTGCTTTTCATATGCTGGTTCAGCCAGCTCTTGGTATGCAGGAAAGAAGCTCAGGGAACTTTCCATCACCCTACCCCAGCCACCCCAATGATGCTGCAGATCTTCAGTATATGCACTAATAGTTTGGATACACCAGTGTGTAATGTGACCCAGAAGAAACAAATAAGACAGCCAAAATACATCCCTCATAGATTTACCTACACACAACAGTCATTTGTCAGCAGAGGCTGACAGGGTGAGGACAAGAAATGAAGTTTTACAAAAGCAATAATCTTGCAGTCTCTCTACCCTTCAATCTGTTAAATGTGCAGCCAGACAGGAGAGAGAGGACTCCTCACCCAGAGGCCTTATGTGCCAAAGTCCAGTTTCTCACCCCACATAACCCTTTTCAAACCCCCTGACCCCTTGCAGCTTCCAACCCTTCCCACACTGGCAGCCTGTCCCCAGTCCTGCACAACTCCTTCCACCTAGACCCAGCAACAGCTCTTCCAGCCTGACATGGTCCCTCTTCTCCTTCTGGCTCTCCCTCCTGTCTTACACCCCAAGTCTCGCCAAACATCACCACTTTCCTCCCCAACCCCCAGCTTTTCTTTCCGTCTCCTCTTCAAAAAGGCTCCTGCTGAACACTGTGGCCTGCTGCAAAACCTTCTGGGCTGCTGTGGCCAACTGAGCCCACCTCTTCTTTCCACAAGCAGTTTCAGTTCTGATGCAAAAAGGGGCCCAAAACCCAAAAGGCTGCACTTAAAACAAATCTGCATGAAAAGTATTTTAGAGCAGTAAAGTATGGGATTTCAAAAGTGAAAAGAAGAAAAAAAAAAAAAACAAACCAAAGAAAAAAAAGAAAATCTTTTTTTCAGTGTTCATCTGAATTATTAAATTACTAACTAAAGAAACTTGAGGAAAAGCAAGACTATTATTCAGGCAGAAATAGCTGATGAGGAATTAGGTGTCAGTCTGACTGCAAATCCCTTTTCCATTCCCTTCTTTTTCCCTTGACCAGAAAAATTAAGAACATGTTTTAGTGACCACCAACACTACAGACTCCTCTGGATGTGTTATTCTGAATAGATTTGTCTCTCATGTAAATAATTCTGTAGCACAGATTTTATCTTAATAAATTTTTGCATTTGAGGACAGCAAGGTAATCATGCTATAAACAACTCAAGAGAACGTATCAGCAATCATAATGAACAGCATGAAATGCCTGAGCATTTGTTCTCTCATTTTTTCCCCTTACTGTACAAACTGTGAAGAACAATACTCTATAAATATCAATTTCATTTCTCTCCAAATGCAGAAAAGCACCAGTGAAACCTTAAATGACTGTTTGAGACATCACCCAAGGGTAAGCCCATGTATGCACCACATACAAAGCTTCCCACTGCTCTGTAATGAACTGCCAGTGCCCTTGTACTCAATAAGGAAATGAATCTGCAGAGAATTAATTTCCATTTCCAACAGAAAACGGGAAGGAAAGCTTAGCAAATGTTCATAAGCATCTTCTCATGAACAGAAATGAGGTGTAAAATTCAGGTAATTCCAAAATTCTGAATAAACAAGTACCCAAGTAAGTTTTGAGGTCTCATCCAAAGCAAGTACTCGGTTGAATGTTGAAGCACAAGGATTTCAGCTGTTGCAATCTGAGGCTCTTAATTGTTGCTTTCTGTTGAGATATGCAGTATTGGGAGTTTGAGTTTGCACAGAGCTAAAATAAGAAAACAAGCTCTTGCTTATTCTATTCACTGCCCCTGCAGCATGATCAAATTACATAAATTTTCTCCTTCAAAAACTAAAACCTTTGAAGCTTGCTTAGTAGTGGTTCAGAAATATGTATGCATAAATACTTATATATAAAGCAGGCTCTAGGAAAATGAAAAATAGAGTCATAAAACCCACCATTTGATGGTATACTTGAGGTTTGGTTGACTGACTGTGCTGTCATCCAGGAAAATAGTGGAGCAGGAACTGTACTTCCTTCTCAACTGCCCAGGAGGATGCTATGAAAAACATGCAAAAGAACAATGGTAATTATGTAATACCAAAGCATTTTTCTGAGGAGATGCAAGAATTCAGAAAAAACAGACTTCTCTGTCTCGCTCAGCGATGCACAGAGTAATGTGATCATGTTATGAAGCAGCTCAGAAAGTTCAGAAATAATTACCAGAGCAAAAGTCACAACAATCCCTGCCTGTGCCTTGACTACTGCTTCCCAGTCCCAATCTCCCCTCCGCCCCCTTCTTCCTCAAAACCATGCAAGAATTTTTGTGCAGAATTACTCAAATGCATACATATATTTTAAAAGCAAAGATGAACAAAACCTATGTTTCTGTCCTTATTCCAAAAAAAGTAAGAGTGAAAAAGAAATCATGTTAACAATGAAGACTGATTTAGAAATAAATATAAAACCATGCTTGGAGCAAAGAGAGTTAAAAAAAAAAACAAACCCAAATGAACCCCAACAAAAAGAAAGTGGAGAAAGAGATCTTTACAGTAAGACTACTAAAATATATAAAGTTTAAAAGGGAAAACTCAGAAAAAAAACAATTCAATAAGAGTAGTTTGAAAATTGAACAAAGCATGTAAGAGAAAGCGGATATGCAAATAAAAAAAAATCTCTTAATAGAAAAAGTTTTCTACAGATTTCAACTGTATTGCTGCACTACCACAGGAAAACACTGAAAAGCTCAGCCACAAAATGACGTTTGACAATACTACTGATTTCTGAAGATTTTTTTTTTGAGAGAGCTTCTTCAGCTCCTTGCTCCTTCAGAGCAGTCAACAATCCACCAGTCTAAAGAGAACAGTTTCTTCATATCAGCTAATAGCTGTCACAGTCATTAATGCTCTTTGATTTTTTTATCCTGGCTTATTTTACCTATGCTAGTGAATAGCTTGAACAAAAGCCTGTGTCAGGATAGTTAAGACCAGTCAAATTACAACAAATCACATGTTTAAGTTACAACAGAATAGGTTTAAAATTCAGTTGGCACGTTGACATGGAATTTTTACACGCCTTACAATGAATGTTGTCTCTACTGTTTCAGTGGAGCCCAATGTCAATAACATCGGTGGAAACCAGAGGCATTTACCAACTAAGAGCAACTGAATCTCTAGGCTACAGTCCTGCGACTCCTACCTCCGTACACTTTCCCCTGTCTAATTTACAGAACAGATATTATTAAAAGTGCCAGAACTCCCATCTTCTCACTAATGCTTCATTTTCCATAGGCATCAGGCTCCTTAGCAGCATTCATTAGACAGAGAACAGATAGACTCCTGGTAAAACCTACTTGCATCTGAGTCATCTTTCTATTTTTCCCAGCTATGAGTGAAAGAGCATGCAAAGTCTGTCAAATGGGAGAAAAAAAAAAAATCATTTTCTGAAACTATCAGAATTGTAGAAACACCACGATGGAATTATGTGAAAGTTCACCAGCAGATTCTATCAAGGTCCCTCACTTGACCAATGGAACCATAGGTCGAACTGCTTTCCTTGGAAGTGAAAAGTTTACTGAGAAAATTAAAATTATCCCCTCTCAAAAATCCTCCAGGACTCTGGAAAGGTATTTCATAATACTATGGAAGCTCAAAATCCATCAACCTACCAAGCTATTATATATTAAACAAGGCATCAAACAGAACATTTAGAAGCACTGGAAGCATTAATGACATAGAATCATAAAATAGCTAGGGCTGGAAAGGACCTTAAGATCAAGTTTCAACCCCCCTGCCATGAGCAGGGACATCTCCCAGTAAACCATGCCACCCAAGGCTTTGTCCAACCCGGCCTTGAACTCCCGCAGGGATGGAGCAAGTACATAAACTGTACTATCTAGCATTGATGTATACAGAGAAAAGTACTAGGAGAGTGGTGACTTATAGCTTTTGTTCTACCATAGTTGAGTTTGAATTTCTGGATTAGTCTATTAAGTACCTTATGCAGGCATGAAAAAGGCAAAGCAAGTTAAAATCAGCTGAAAATGAGACTGTTTAGCAGTTGAAAAAAAGGGAGACGTATAGACATTAAAAAAAAAATAATTAAAAAAGGCGCATGGAAAGTTTTAATTCTACATAAACATAGTTTAAAGGTTTAGATAAAATAGAAGATAAATAGACTAGATTTGCTCAAGGAAAACATGAGTTAAAAAACAGAAAACAACTCTGTAGCAAACCACTGCCAGATTTAAATCTTCTCAGGTAAACTAGCATTTACATTTGATACATGCCAATAATTACAGCCACATACCTTATTTCTGAAACTACCATATCCAGAACTCTCTACGGTTTTCAGCCCACATCACACTTTGTTATGCTGAGAACTTTTCACACTCAGAAAAATAAGTGGTGTCTCATGCCTTACTTTCTGTTCGTAACAACTTGGCAGGAAGGGGTACCTCTCCCAGCCTGAAGAATGGTGCCAAGTGTAAACCTACTATCTTGGAGATATATATACATTTGTGCCATGTGAATAACTAATTTATTGGTAGACCAACATTCCTAGCATCTACTCTGATGTCCAAGTGCAGCCACATGGAATGCCAGGATATAGATTTTCTGCCTTTTCTAAATTACTGGAAAACACCTACTTTGTCTACCTTGACTGAGCTGGAAGCCATCTAAGTCCCACAGTTCAGCCAAACAGGCCTTTCTGAACCTCCACTAAATGCTGCACAGGAACCTTCTCCATCTGTGCAAAGAACCAAATTGGTTTTGAGCATCACCCCAGTCTTAAGCACTGTCCTACACAGAACCCCTCTTCTGTGTCCATTTCAATGGGGTAAGTCCATGCCCAAATTTGTACAGGAGCTTAACCCCTTCACACTTCAAATTCATCAAGGCTGACCACAAAAATCTCCCATTTTGACAAGTCAGAGAGGATCTAAGAGAAAAATCAGCAGAGCTGAGAAAGAAGGTCTGGCTAATTTCTTCAAGGCTCTATATTCTGGTATTAATGGGAACCTTCTCAGGTTCTGTCCCACCATGAAGGCTGACATGGGGGAAGAAAGGGCTGGTACAGCTCCTTTTGTATATCTTCATATGGAAACATGACAGTGAGCATAGCACACATGCGGAGCCTTGAAAATCTCTGCTATTAACAAATATTTACAAATTAAAAGTACCTAATTAATATGAAGTGGGATTCACTGTATGTGCGTACTTAATTTGCAGTAATAATATGTTTGTACCCAAGCTGAGATTCAGTAGACGACACAATTCTCAAGTTCAGCGAGACTCCTGACTTCATCTGGCACAAAATTCCCGAAGGACGAGATTCATCAGAGGTTTGAAACAACTTATCTAGAAGGAAAAACTCAAAGAATGGTCTTCTCCAGAACAATGCAACAGCAATGGCCTTAAGGCATGTTGAAAGGAACTGCAAAGAAGAGAACGTTGTTCTCCATGACCAATGTGGATGGGATAAGAAAGAGCACGCTTCTAGTGAACTAGGGAAAGATAAGATTGGACCTGAAAGTGAGAGAGGAGATGATGGCAAAAATAATCCAATGCAGCCATCAGCTTTTTCTAATAGCAGGGATAGCTTGAGTGACTTGAGCAGTGATAGAATCTCCATCACTGAAAGTTGTAAAGAAAAGGTAAAACAAACATACACCAGGAATAGCTTAGATGCAGGATTCTGCTCTTAGGAAACAAACCAGACTGACTGACCTCTTGAGATGAACTCTCGACCAATTTTCTATCATTTTATGATTTCTTTTCGAGGGACGACTTGCAGCTTTTTATTCCAGAAGCAGTTGTTTTTCTCATTTCACCCAAAGACATTCATTAAGAAATGCTGACAGTATAAATTACAATGAGTACTAATAGCTGCTTTGTGAAATTTCTTTCTTTACAGGAAAAGATGCATAATGGAAAAAAATTGCTTTACAACTTGCTAAGCTTTTACACATCTTGAGAACAAACCCTAAGAGATCAAGATTCAGTGAACTTGTGTTAATGCCAAGTGTTCCTAGCTCATAAAACCAGCAGTTTTCCCCTCTTGCACAATGAGCCCTAAGGAAATATCACTGCTTTATTTTTCTCCTAGCTTCAACCTGAAACTTTCCAACTTTCCAAATCATGCTTCTTTCAAGATGCTCGAACAACAGGCTTTACTTGAAGCTTACATAAAATACATCTTTTCAGAAGTAGAATGGCTTTGTTTGCCATCAAAATCATGCAAGCTCTGCAGAACTGCTTCTGTGTGCCTGCTATGATATGAAAGGAATCACAACAAATTCCTAACTAATTGGCAATGAGAATGAACAAAAGGATGGGTTTCTCTCAGCCTTCATTTTAGCATCACTCAGAAATTAAATCTGTGGGGAAAGGGGAAGTGTTACTGATTCTTTTGTTAAAATTGGCATTCCAGGGCGGTCTGGGGTAGAAACATCTAACAGATGAGTGAGTGTATACTGACCAAACCCCATACTCAGAGCTGATCAGAAAAGGACCAGCCAGCTCTGCTCTGGAAGCTCTTTAGCAGCTAGTATGGCACTGTGCCATGAGGCTCAGCAGGATGTGTTCATCGGGCACAACAGTTCCCTAATGAAGCTATGCAGCTTTTGTACCAGAGCTGGCCTTCAGCCAGTCAGCTTCCAGTTTGTCAGAGAAGCTTCAGCCTTTTTCAGTGTTCTTTTGCACTTGCCCCATCAAAAGATAATTTGCAGCTTCTGTCCTAAATAATGACAGTACTGTCTCTTCTTCCATCAAACCACTTGTAAGTTACTGCATGATTCTAAGAGGTACTATTAAATAGCATTTCACCCCATGGAAAGATTGAGGCCTGCTTGCACCCATATGTGGAGACATGCCCATTAGCTTCTATTAGCTTCCAGGCAGTTAGAAGCTAGCCAAAATCCTAATGGGCAAAACTGGCATGCAAAAGTACACGAATCCAAATTTCAACAACAAGCAATATACCAGGACTGCTTCTGACTTGGAAAAGGGAGGTTCCTATCTTGGGGTTGGATCTTCTATCGCTTCAGGACATGACTTAATTCCGACGATGCTTTTCACAGAAGAAACATGACTTTACAGGTCGCCCAAGTGCTTCCAAAATCAAGCAAGCTGTGCACACAATTCGCTGCATGGCTCTGCAAAGCTCTGCATTTATTTCCATCTTGCATAATTTGATACTACAGTATAATTTTCTACATCTAGTGGCTAGATATGGATATAATCACCTGTATCAAAGCTAGTGGGAACTGCTTACCTTTCTCTGCCAACATCCACAGCAATAAAAAAAGAGATCTAGTCCAGCCACTCTTAAGTAATACGCATTGTACCTCATTAGTCTACAACATGATTCAACTCTTAATACCCATTGTAGCTTATTAGTCTACAATATGATTCAACCTTGATTAGTTGATTCAACCAGTTGATTAGTTTCACCAATGTTTCAAAATGTCTAAAAATGATGCCTTAGACTAGACCTGTACTTGCAAGTATTTTGCTCTCAAAACTTGTCCTTACATCAACTTTGGAAAACTATGTCAGCATACCACCAAGCTCTTGGGCGGCTCAGCAACCATTGGTAAAACTCTTGTGTGGCACACACAGTCCCTACTAAACCACTGATAAAGCACCCTGCTTTACAAACCTGAAAGATTAAATAGTTCTTTGAACACTAAAAGCAGCTCAAAGGCTTATATTTACATAGCACATAATTGCTACTGTTGTGCAATTTGACCAGAGGGACCTTACTAGGCTCCCAGCACAGCAACTATTGTACAGCAACCTTGTAAAAGAACACTCCTGTGTGCTCTCATTCTGCCTCAGAAGTTATCTTTTGTTCCTTCCCCCTAAAAAGTTTGTCATTTCATGTAACTTATTGCCTCGAGGCTAATAGAAGAAGTACAATTCATCGCCCTAGAGGCCAGGAAAAGAAGCAAGGGGCTGAAAGATAGTAGAAAAAAAATTAATTCCAAACTGTACGTTTAGGTAAGCCATTAAAGAAAACCTGCTCATTCTAACTTATTGCAAGCCTGAAAAAGCTTAACAGCATCTGTTATGAATGGCATAACTATAGGGCCAGATGGCATATAATGACCCCCTCTAGATCTGTTTTTTTGTGATTTTGCTATGGAGGGGAGCAAAGACCACATTAAGCACTCTCTAGGACAGCTTCAAGAGCACCTGAGAAGTCTGTAATCTATCTTCCAGTTTATCTTGTTCTTCTCTTTGAGGAAGGAATGTTAATTAAAATATCTTAAGGAATCTGGACAGAAATTATAAGCCTTTACAACAGCCAGCCTTAGGCAGTCCACTTTAAAACAACATCTCACATTTTATGTTATGCTTTGCATGTTTCACAGATTAAACTGATTTTCAGACTATGTTCCTAGTTCAGAATGTGTCTTATTTATTCTTATAATTGCTAGTTGAAAGTGTATGATTACCAGTCACGTCCAGTGGTTTTACAATAGGGAAGCAGGACACCCTCTTTGTGCAGTCTGACATGAAAATTTGGGAGCTACACAGAAGCAAATACCATACATCATTCAAGCATGCAAAAAGGCTCACAGAAATTGCTTCTGCCACACCATGTACACCAAAGTACCCCTCTGTTCCTCACTAGCCTCCGCCAGTTTGGCTGCTCCTGGGAAGAAACTTCCCCTGATGTGAATCACTACAGCGTCACTTACATGGACTGGGGTTCGGACATGAATGATGCCCAGGAACTTTTCCCCACAATGCCTAAAAAATTTTGGTCTATACATGTTAGGTTTTGCACTTGGAATGATAAAAACAGCATCAGTCTGCTGGGATCTGAACCTCCAGTTGCTGGGTAGCAGACAGTGGAAGTCATGTCAAGATCCCTAAAGACGATGCTGAAAGGAAGCAAGCCTTGTTGCTACAAGGTTGATGAAGCATCTCCAGAATTAAAAAAAGGTAAAAATACGTGGAAGAGAGATATTACTTCTTTTTATCTTTCTTCTCTTTTATCCTTCCCACTCTATCTTCCCCCAGAAATATTTCAGTGTGCAAAAAATAACCCTTATTTTTACAGTATATTACTGCTCATGAACAAAGATTCAACATTAAGAGCACATCTTGTCAAGAAGGTAGGAAAGTACTTTCTGAAAGGGAAAATTTCTAGAAAAACTTGATGGAGAAAACAACTTTTCCACCCCCACTCTGCTCCTTTTCCCTGTAAAAAAATAATCACCCAGTACGAAGAAGTACCTACGGCAAGCACTAATAAAACATTCACTCTTTTCTCCACCCACACCCTCAAAAAACATAAAACTATGTCTTCCTGTTCACTTTCCTTGCACAGGCAGAGATACTGATGCAATCTCTCCTCTCTGAAAAAGGAAACGCCTCTATCTCAATCTGCATCTTTATCCCCATGAGCAGCTTGACTAAGCAGATTAAAAAAAAAGGCAAGTGCACACTGAAGCAACACTAAAACCGAAACAAAAAAACAGCAACTGCCAGTTCAATGGCAAGGGGAAGCAGAGTCTGCTGCAACTGTTTAGAAATTAAAATAGGCTGATGGAAAGCAAAACCACCAAGTGCATGGTAGGTAGGTAGGTAAGTAACTGCCAGCACCTACAAGGATGCAAAGGATCCAGCACCATCCCCAACCTGTCATCTGTCTTCCTGGGCTCTGTGGAAAGACTGACAGTTGGTATCTTCTCCACAGCACCCTCTCACCCCCAGCTTTCCTTTCCCCTTGCCTTCCCTATGCCCAAAAATGAACAGCTGCTGGCTTCTTCCATCACACCTACTGACAAGGTGAATCTGAAACAGGACAACTGCCAGCCCTTGGCAATACACAATAAACCAAAGCAGGAACTTGTGATTTGTATTTGGGGATCAAAGCAAAGTAGTCATCCAATTAAAACACTCTACAAACAAAAGCAAGAAAAGAAAAGAACAATGGTGTGATCATATGGAGAAAGTGGATTTGTAAATGAGGAAGAGCTGATATTGTTTTCACAGGTAATATTTCAAAACTTGTATAAATTACTATCCTCATCTGTTGCTACACAGAATTGGGCAAGTCGCTAAAAAAGAAAAAGCACAACTTTTCTTGATACTTCTCTTACTAGCCAGCCTCCCTGATCACCCAGGAAATGCCTGCAAAATAATCAATAAGATACTGCACAGAAGGATAAAAATGTTTTGTTGCTTATCTTGGTTATTTATCTCAAAAGAGGAATAAGTATATAGGACTTAGATAAAAAAGAAAAGAGATGACATTATGGAAAAACCATAAAAGAGAAGAACGCTGCATTATGGTAAGGAGTTCTTGTAAAAAGACATAACAGCGCTCCAAAATTTAGGTCCTCTTGGCTTGTTTCCTCTAGAACAGATACGGAGACCAAGCACTCCACATCAACAGGGAAACAAGTGAGTAGGAATAGCTCCTGTTACAAATGCACTCAGCACATGCTGAAAAATGCTGGAAAAGAACTGATCAACCAATAGGGTACATAATAAATTCACTTATCATGTAAATACTCCCCATCGTTTCCCACACACAATTGTTAAAGCTAACTGTTTCCTCAAACAAGGCTTGTCTAAGAAAACTACAATGGTTCCCGGAGTCTACAAACCTAAACACAGTTGCCAGTTAAAGGCCACAGCAACCACTTCAAAAATGATCACCAGTCTGTGCAACAGCTTTAGTTTAAATATCACAGGCCACATTTGAAAATATACCTTTTCCATGATTATTGGCTAAAAAATTTAACTGACTTCTAAGGACAGAGAAAAAGCCATGCTAAGAACTTCAGCTTCATAAAGGCTAATTTTAGCTTTGTAATTTAGAAGTGCCTTGTAAACAGAAAGAAGTCAGACTTAAGATAGCAGTAAACCAGATTAATGAGGGAAGTTTACACTGGCGCAACCTTAGCCAATGCTTTTAATGATACTTGGGGGAAGTTTAAAAAAATAAGGAAATTAGGGAGAGGTTTAATGCTTAGGGTATCAACTGGATAAGCTGCTACACTGAGCTCCCAACAACACATTTCAGTGATATGACCTGATCATCCTTTCCTTTTCTGCACAAGCCAGCATTGTCCAAAAATATTTTATACCAAGGACTGCAACAGTGTGCTTCCAGCAGCATTTGTAATAGTCATCTTTGTTCAATCCACCAGAAGAATTCACTCGCAGTCTGCCTAATGCAGAACACACCTTTCGTATGACAAGAAACAATTCAGGACCTGTGAGAGTTTTATCCATGACACAAGGCAGACCGTGACAGAAACTCAGTTATTACCTTGCTTTGCAGTGTCTAAATATTTATTTTTTTCCATGGAACCTTTCAAGTCAGAGGCTACAAAGCATGCTGGAAGTTCCCGAGCACACATTATTAAATTTACAGGAACCCAGTCCAATAGCTTTACAAGTAATTTTGTAGCAATACAACTGCACTGCAAGCCACCCTCACAGGCACTGTGAACAATGGAAGAGTTTTACAGGGGAACAGGAGGTGAGCAGTACTGAGAATATCTGCTAAACCTGTGGGGCAAACTTCAAGGCTTTTATATGCCTCTCAGTATCTTATGACTTCTCAAAATCTTAACTCTTGGGAAATTGAAAATCTCAGCTTGCTTTTGAAGCCAGGCAGTAATTTCAGAAACACTCAGCACAAACTAGTTCTGCCAACAAACCAAGCAGTCCTGCCTTCTCACCACCACCACCCCCCCTTCTGAGGGTGCAATCACATTTAGAAGCAGATCCATTTTAGCTTTTGGCCATGCCTGCATTTGTGCCCCAATCCAGTTTACCTGGAGCTGCACAAACATTTGCCCAGCACAAAGGGATGCAGAGCCTATAAATCACATCTGCTTCTTTCGGCAACTGCAGAGGTTGAAAAATGATTCATGAAGTAATGGCCTATATTTACAGATTGAGAAGAGTTTGAGAACTCCCCATTTCACCCTAAATGCACATACCACTGAGAGACAATTAATTCTTTCCCTCCTCAGTTTTACTGAGGCGCAACTCCAGATATTTCAGCACAAGATTTAACATACTGGGAATTGCATTGGTTCCAGGTGCTTCAGTAGTACAAGCACTAACTGGGGCAAAGAGCTTGGTCCAAAGCAGGCTACAGGGGATTTGCTCTCAGCTTCACCATGAATTTGATTCAAGCAGACGAGAACTGAACTGAAAAATGCCTGGGGTACACAAGCATAACAAACCCCCATCTTCATACTCAGCATGTAGCACATGTCAATCCACATATACATCGTATCGACACTGGTCAGGCACTTCAGAACTTCTGCATAAATATTAATTGCCACAGCACTCTGCCAAACCAAACTTGCATAAAAATGTAATTTAAAGCTTTGAGAGCTTTGTGATAATTTTAAACATCACTCTGGCATGTGCAGCTCTTTGTCCCAGGTACCAGTTACCTATGTACACTGGTTGTGAGCATGATACTGTCTTCAAACCAAGACATCCACCATTCCACTAACTCAATAGCCAAGACCTATACTTCTGGATCCTGATGCAGAATAGACATTTGAAGCATCAGCACCCTCTCACCAATATGGAAATCACGTGTGATAACTTATTCGTTGTATAATACAGACAACAAGGAGAAAGCTGTGTAGTGAGGCATTTTCACTTACGTGGTTTATATAGAGACTCTTGCGTTTTTCTCTCACTGCAAAAACACAAAATATGATAGAAATATTACATGACTATTTTTCCCAATTAAGTTTCTTAAATACCATTTATAATAAAAAGAACAGGAGGCTATCTATGTGAAACATTATAATTGCTTTTTACACTAACCAAGTATATTTATATATCAAACACAGAAAGAACATGTATCTGCACGCATAAAGGCATTTACGCTCACTAGTGTGGTGATGGATTAAAATTCGCATCCTTGCAGGTACTCCACCAAGCGTTGGTCCACAAGGGAAAGTTAATATGCAGTAAGATACAGTCCCAAGTTAGCAATGGATCAGACATCCTTCACCAGTTCTCTGTGTATGTACCCCTGAGCCACCAGCGCCTTTTTGCAAGGTACCTTGCTGCAAAGTGGCCTATACTACCTTGCAGGCATGAAAGCACCTAAAGAGCTACACCACGGAGTTAGCAAATTCTCATCATAGCTTACTGCGCACTAACTCCCATAGAGAAGCCTTGAAACCATACACCTAACACCACTGCCTTCTATAAGTATCAGGTGCAAGCCTGAACTATTACTGATGTCACATATAACCATGAAAATATATTACTTTGGTGAGTATAAACCAGTCACCACAAGCAAGGGTTGCAAGTTATAGCCACAGTTAGCCAAAATATTCAGAAAGTAAACAGCAACAAAAGGGAGATGGATGTATAAACTCTAAATTGTCAGGCAAATGCTTATTACAGCTGATTAAATATACTCCATTTAATTTTTTAAAGCACTTTCCCATTAACTCACCCCACAGAGAGCCTGTGGAGCTCTGTTCCAGTGAAAATAACAAAGCATTTAAGATGCAAGTCTGGAGGCAACAAACACAAATCAAACTTCAGGACTAAAATGGTTTCATGCTGTAGGTGATTAAATGCACTTTGGTGCACCATGATTTCAAAGCTATGCAACCCAACACACTTAGCAAGGTAAGAGTGCTCATAATGGTGGGATAGCCTGTCCATTCCCTGTTGGATGACAAGCAGTTATTCATGATTTACTATAAGCAAGCAATCTCACATGAACAAGACTGTATGTGTGAATACTGTGAAATAATTGTGTTTAATGCAGACATAAAATGAAAAGAAAATACGAAAAAACTTTTAGAAATCCTTACATAATTTTCCTCCCAGGGAGCAGAAAGGAGAATCACATATGACAGATGTTAGCCATGTCACTTAGTACAAGCTCAGATCCACAATTATGGACATTATATAAGAAACAGAATTAAACAGGAATAGCAAGAAAATTCTGATTGTCTAGTAAACAGTTAAACTGCTTTAAGTCTGCTAAAACATTACACTACACTTTAGTTCCCCTCACTCCATTTATCACCAGAAAGGGGCAGAATTAATTGAAAGGGAAACACCAAAATGATGGTAGATATTTATTTCTAAGAATAGCCAAAGCATTTGTCTAGTACTGCATGTTGCAATATACAGGCAGTAAACAATTCTGATAAGCTCCACGAAAACCTAATGATACATAACTGAAAATTAATACCCATTAACCATGAAATTTTGAACACAGTTAAGTATTTAACAGTGTTTTAATCACAATTATACTGCAAAGTTCTTACAGAAAAGGTCCTACAAAGACAGGCTACACATACACTCCAAATTCCATTTTAATCACCTTTTTTCCCTATCTTACTTTTTCTCTACTGTATTTTCCCTTGTAGCCATTATTCAATTCCCTATAAAATCATGTATTTACAAAAGCAAGAACATCACTCATAGCTCATTCCATCTGCTATTTCCAATCTCCAGAAGCCTATAGTAATGTATTTATACACACCCCTTACTTCTCCCTGCTCAAGCACTGCTTCTGCTGCATATTATTCCAAGCAACAAGTTGACCTCCTTTCCCTTATTTTCCCCATGTAACAGAAACTCAGCCTTGATTCTCAGGCAAGGCACTACAAGGTGGCAGCTGTGCTTTTGCGCTTCTGGCCACCTCTGCCATAGTGTAAGGCTCAACTCTTTCCAGAACATAGGCCGATGGGGAATTGGACACAGCAGAAACCAATTTTGTCACAGCCACTCTCTCTTGTGACCCCAACCCTTTCTTTAAACAAAGGAAATAATTACCTTTAAACAAGGGAAGACAATTATTGCACAAGGCAAAAGGCCAGTTCTGGCAAGCTAAAATGACTGTAGAGGGGTAATTCCATCACTTGGCTTCAGTCAGTTTAAAAATGCTTTGCACAGCTCACACAGTGCAGCGTGGGCTTCAGCAGAGAGGACTGTAGTGTTATAACTAACCATGATTTTGTAACATAAACTCCTAACTGCAACTTCAAGCTTTTGGCTTTCAAGCACGGGGTTTTGACAAAATGAAGCTAGACAGACTTAGAGTCAGTTTAAACAACTAAACTTCTACTTTCTTAGTAACCTTTTAAAACTTGAAAGTTTTGGAATGCTTCAAGTGGAGACCGAGATGCTGCCAAATTGTCTTAGTTTTCCCCATTTAAAGGTCAGCGACCTGTTCTTATTCTGCAGACACTTTCATCTGTTACTGGTGAACTTCTGCAGCAGTAAGAAAATGTATTATCAAATAAAAACAAGTGTGAAAATACACACACATATACAAATACGCATGTGTGTGCATGCATTTATGTATATATGTGTTCTTCACTGAGCTGTAACAGGAACTCTGTGCAATTTCTATACACCACCTTTATGCTACCCATATCAGAATAAAAGACAAAAGTCCTTGCAGATTACACCAATCAAAATGTCTCACATTTTGGGAGCTTTAAAACATTTTACTCAAGACAGGAGACTGCTCCCAGTCAACATGAAAGAGTAAGTGCAGCTTAATTCACTTCTATCCACTATATAAATACAGTTTCAAAATCCTTCCTGCCTGAAACCCATTGTTGCAACAATACTGGAAAATTTAGCTAGTAAATTGAGTGTGTAAAGCCTAATGTAACTTAGGAGAGGTGGACGGCTGTAATCCACTTTCAGGAAAGACCATTATCAGCACCCTGAAGTAGCAGCCATTGCCTTCTTGCTATTAAAAGGACAGGATGTCACATCATTAGAGTGTTAAGGTTTGTAAACCCTGGTTTAACCACAAGCACACACTAAATAAACAGCACACAGCTCTTCGGCACCCTAGACCATCCCCACTTACAGGCCAAAGTCAGCAAACAAGGGAAAACTTGCATAAAGCGCTCACAGAAGTTAGACAAAAAAGGTGATATTATTTACTAGCTCCCTGAACCTGGAGAATGACTCATGACAATTAAGCACCTAGAAAATTCCCACAGAGTTGGAAACATTTAGAAAAGCTACTTTAGTTAGGAGCCAAATTAGCATTTATTGTGTCTTCAACTTTTCTACAGATTCATTGAACTGTCAGATAATTAAGGGTGCAGACTAGTAAGAAAGGTGGGACAAATTAAGATGGTTAGCATGGCATCTGAGTTTCACAGAACAATGGGAAATTCAGACCATGCAGTATCCAGAGATGCCAATCCCACCTCATTACACTTGGGATAGTACGCTTGTTCTTCACCTACAGGTTGATTACAAGCAGCTCAAGCACAGCTCTTATTCCAGAACACTACTGTGTCCAGTGATTACCAGTGAGGCTGAAAGAGTACAGAGCTACTAGGAAGCCATACATGGAATTGCCTAAAGGTAATGTTGCCAAGTCACTCTAGCATGTAGCAATGGACTTGGCCATTTCCCACTTTGAAAACATGAGACATACACCCAAGAGCCACAGCCAGATCCTGATTAAACCTTGAGTCGTGACGCCTCTCAACTATCCATTATGTGCATGTCAAACGTCTGCTGGTCTTATCTATAGAAATATTTTCATTCACAGTCACCAGGAAGGTTTGCCAGGCCAACACTATACAAGATAGAGAGTGGTAGTTATGAGTCTACTAAGTGTTCTCAATATTGCCAGCTCAGCTCTTCTCTTTTGCATTGTCTTTAGAAGTTGTGAGGGTCCCTTAGACTCCATCTGGCTGCCAGCATACAACCCTACACAGCCTAAACAACCCTTATATTTTCCCCTTAACAAGCATGTTACTACATTTTGGTGCCAGGCAACCTCCATGAATAATGTGGTAACTCCTACAGCTCACTTGGTTCCACAAGGGGCCCAAAGTATAGCTAAGTAAAATGCCTGCTACTGTGAGTTGTCCCGGGAGAATGGGATGGCTTTTTTGGGAATACATCAGTAGCTAAATTTTTGCAGAATCTTTTTTCTTTTATATAAGCAAAATAGTCTTTGGATTTTTTCCACTATTACCAAAGACAGCTGAACAGATCTTACACTCCTGTTGACAACATTTCTATATTGTTTCCCTAAATTCACTGTTCTTGCTGAAAAATAAGTTGTTATTTGTTCTTAAGCTAGAACAAAGCTTCACAGACCAACTCTTCCATGGCTCTAAACTGTCATTTTAAAAAATGCCTATGGTGAACTCCATACTGCAATAAATTAACCATTATTATTACTACAACTGAGAATAACCATCAGGTCTGGTCAAAATTTTAATTACTGGATTTGGGTTGGTTTTTTTTTTTTGTCCTTCTTTTCAACAAGCTGTAACAAGAAACAGTGCCCATACGGGATTATACAGTCTCAAAACACTATACAGACATTAATATTCATAATACAGTGTACTATGGAAAAACTGTCATTAATTTACAGACTACAAAACCATGTCAGAATGATACATAATATACAAAACCACTTTATAAGGCATTGACAGAACCAGGGCTTCATTCAGAAGTACAATTTGAAGGGCAACATTGGTACTCACATAATCAACTCTTCAACTAGGGCCTAAATGTATACCCTCTTTGTTCTAGCCATGTGCAAAAATTAGCAAGAAATATACAATAAGTGAAAACTACATTATTTGTAAGTCATATATTTGACACTGCAATTTACTATGTAAATCAAAATGGCATTTATAGGCAGCAAAAGAAGGACAAAGAATTCACAACTGAACAATCAGAATTATAATGTCGGAACTGCTTTGAAAGTCTTGGTAGAAAATAATGTGGTTTGCATTGATTATTCATCTACTTCTAAAACAACATGTCATACATGTCTAACAGGGAATGAAAAAAACAGCATGGCTTCTATTCTACTAACTCTATCAAGAGGCTTACTTAGCAGATATAACTCCAGAGAGATCATTTTCTCTACAAGTAAAAAAAATCTCCAGGCAAATATATGATTATATCAAATCCATAATGAAAGAAGAAGAAAATGTTTGGGTGGAATATTGTTCTGTTATTAAAATCTAGTACTGAGCTCTTGGTATTTACAATATCAGCTATCTCGGAGGAAACTCTGGACTGTCTTCTTAATTAACATAAACTGGCATTTTTTCAAGAAAATAGTTTCCACACATTTCCCAGAAGCTTGTCCTAATGTTCAAAGTTTTTTAAAATAAGAGTTACACAGGAAATTTTGGATTCAAAGAAAACATTTCAAAAATATAGTTA
The DNA here is from genome assembly GCA_024733675.1 of Psilopsiagon aymara. Taxonomy (NCBI): domain Eukaryota; kingdom Metazoa; phylum Chordata; class Aves; order Psittaciformes; family Psittacidae; genus Psilopsiagon; species Psilopsiagon aymara. The sequence continues at coordinate 15,075 of JANRGW010032099.1, read as the reverse complement.
TATTACGCTTTGTCCATATCTGTAATTCTGATACAATACCTACTTGGAACTTACAATTTCAGCACATGACAAGACTCAAACCTGCACCTTCTACTACTGGTCTGACAAAATAAATAATTAAAGGTGTGACTTCTTTAAACTCTTAACATGATGCCTAAAAGCCTCTTTTATTGGGAAGAGAATTATATATTAAAAGACAATCCCATGCTTTCTAACAAAGGGGTCAGAGATAACTGCAATAGCAAATACTGTAATAAATTCAGTAACCTACCATCTGTTTGTGATTTACTGAGAAATATTGTACTGGCTCGTGGATGATCTGATGGGTTGAATTCCATGTTCAAATCTGGAAAGAAAGAAAGAAAGAAAAACACAAAAACATTTATGATTTCCAACAGCATACACAGATTTTCTCATTCTTTTTAATAAGACCAAATTTACATAGTTAGGCAGCTGTTGTAAAACAAAATACATCTTGAAGCCAAATTTTTTATCCTTCATCACACAAGTGGTTCTTTTTGGCATGCAAATCATTTGCATCAACACAGCTTTGGGATTAGACTTCAATTCTAAGAGCTGCTTTTGGATTAAAACAGACAAAGCAGCTTGAGAAGTTTGTACACAGGAAGTCAGGAATGATCCATTTACTGTCAGTTTCTTCCCACCATGCCCCAAAGCCATTGTTAAGCACAGGAACACAGCTTGTTATATGTAATTATAGAAGAATTAAGTATCACAAAACAAATACACAACCCTCTGTAGATATATGGGCTTCGAAGATTAGATGTGATTAAAATAAGTAGTTATTGCAGCTGAATGTAAAAAAAAAAAGTCCAGGCCAGAGTGTTTCAGATGGTCAAGACTACAAAAACTAGGAACTTTCCTCACAGTTCACAGATGAACATACTCCTTGCTGTAACAACTTCAAAAAAAAACACCCCAAACCAACAAACTAGTTCCAAAAAACATTTACCAGGTTACAGATTCAAATCTATCACACTTTGTACAAGCTTCTATGAATATTTTCCCTATTGAGGTGAAAATCGTTGAATTTGCTTGTTCCCAAATTCCATGCCACTAGCAATTTGTCAAAATTTATATGCCTGCATCCACTTGAAAGCATGCTACTGCACATCATTTTTCATTTTCTTGCTCTCCCAGCGTGGCTATCTCAACTTCAGTTCTCTTACGTTCTCTTTCATTTGATGCAAAATAAATTCCCTTGCATTTGAAGCAAGCATTTATGCGAGACTACATACAAGCACTGATATGTTTATCTTCTGTGATTATCCCAGGTTTTCTACACTTCTCTCCCCTTTCATATCTCTGTAAAAGCTCAGCAAAACTGTAAATTAAGCCTCAGGTTTTATGAAAACAAAAAGTAAGCCTTTTTGCTCAGAGGTCAAGTTCTTCTGTCTAGAGCTTTCCCTGTTTCTTCACCATCCATCACCATACTCTCTTCTCCTTTTCCTTTTTATTTACCAATTTATGACATCTTCCACTTCCTTGTTTTTTTCTCCTGATCAAACACCTCTGTACAAATGCACTTTCTATTTGTATTTTCCCCCTTATGCTCTCTTAGTTTCCTTTTCATCTGCCTGCATTCTGCAACCCATGAGATGAGCAGCCTGACATGCTGCTGCTACCTGGATGTAACTTCCAAAATAAACAAGATCTTGTTACAGAGAACAACCCATAAACACAGAAGAGCAATTCCTCAGTTGGAAAGGGAGCTTATTATTGCTCTTATCAAAGCCACAAAGGAAAAGAAATCTAGGAATTTCAAGGAAAAGCCATTTTGACCCTCCCAGAAACCACAGTTTGCAGCCAAGTTTGGAGAAGATTCTAGGAGTATCATTTTACTACTAGGAGTTCTGACTTGAAAGCACTGTGAATAAGAAAGAATGTTTTCCTGGCACTTTCTGCATCTTACTTGGTTATAGAGAAGAATAAAAAAATTTTTCTACAAATCCTTTGAAGTACAGCAATGCAAATTCAGTCATCAAAACAGGCCCAGCAACACGAAGCTGAACTCAACTTACAAAACACTTCCCCTAAACAAGAGAAACATTCCTTTCCTTCAGGCCTAGAAAACTGTCTGCTCAGAGAGTCATAACAACCTCGTACAGGCTTACAGCCTGCTTGCAGGGCTGAAAAGAAAACCAATTTCCACATCTTGCAGTCAAGTTGCAACTATTTACGATTCTTGTGTTATAAAAGGCTATTATGCAGAAGCAGTAAACCGGAGGACTTAAAAGTCTTTCTGGGAAAAAAGCCCAAGAACTACCTAAAAGCACTGCATTGGATAAGCTGTTATTCTTCTGAGAGAAGCTGAAAGGCCAGCAAAATCCAATCTCGGCAGCTGCAGAAGCCAGACCATTCTGAAACATCTTGGGAGAGGCAGCTACCCACTGACAGGCAGTGACCACAGCTCCTTCCCCATGCTGAACCCTACAAAGCATCACGTGTCCTCTTTCCACATCCCTTCTCTCACATCCTCCCCAGCAATAGCAGCTAGCAAACACATCCATCTTTCTCACTGCCTGGACATAAATCAGAGGGTACAGGCTGTGGCAAAAGTCCACTAGGGCAGGTTATCCAGTGCAAGGTGGTTAGTAGAAGAAAAGTGCTGCTGAGAGAGGCTGGCTCCCAACCTCCCTTTGAGGAACAGCACAGGTCTCGTGGACTTGCAGGCAGAAGAAAGCACTGACTGTTCAGTGTGTACCTGCAACTCAGTCACTCCCAGCTCCTCCAGGTAGAAGCATGAGGCAAATCTAAGCACCTCACAGGACACCCATGGGACCATACGACTCCAGGCCACCACTGCTGGTATACAGAAGCATTAAAACAGATGAAATTACACAATGCACAAATAAGATTTCCATCTCTGATTGATCTCAGATGTCTTAATTTATTGTACAACTTGAAGACAAATACGTTTTTGAATATGGCAACAAATTCTCACAAACCTGTCACTAGAAACCATGTTACAGAACAAAGAGATCACAAATATCTGAAACTAATAACTCATCACCAAAGGGCATTATCCATCAAAAGGTAACCTCCATCCTAAAGAAAATAATATATTCATACTGCTTCAGTGTTACCAGTAGTTCCTTCTAGCATTTTAAAAGTATCATGAAAATCAGTCATAATATGAAAGTTTTACCCATTTGTGAATGGAATATTCAAAGATTAAGAGAGATTTAAACTCACAAAAGCAACATCTACTATTCAAGAGAGAGGAAAATAAGACTCAGAATTTCAATTACTGAAATCTGAACAAAAATTTTCTCCATTGCTAGCAGTCTGCTCTGACTTATCATAGCATTACAAAGGAAAGGTTTAACGTGGCTACTTCTTCCAGCAGTTACCCTGCACTCCAAAATCAGCTTTTTAGAAAAAGTCAGTCTCACAGACAGTCCAAATCAAAAATCTTTCACTGCAGGTGTTCCTTCCACTTAAATAAATGTGGAATGTTTTCCTAAAGAATTTCATAGTTCAAAGATGACGTTTTCTTTTTTACACTTCTAAAGCGTTGTTGAGTTTGCAAAATGTAACTCCCATCCTGTAAACACCTAAATGCTCTGATACCCCTTGAAAATCTCAGGGGTTTTGCTTTTTCAGAATTACAAACCAAAGGTGTGTGTGTGTCTATAAACATATGTATACATACACATGCACGTATCTATATAGATGAATATTTAAATTAAACCTCATTTTTTGGTTAGGCAAAGGAAATTCAGAAGTAGATTTTGCATATCACTTAATTTATACATAACTGTGCTGAAGTTTAAGTAGTTTAAGTCAACCACCAGAAGACCACAATGAGGTTTATCATGTACAATGTGAGAAACTTAGCTCTTAAAGCCACAGTAACTGCATTCAAATATAGACATAAAAAGAAATGAGCAGTAAAACAACTCAGCTTCAGATCTAGGGTGAAACTCAGGCAAGATTTTAAAGCCCCAAACAGTATCTTAATAAGCATTACTGAAACCAAAACCACTGAATACAGCTTCAGTATGGATATTTTAATAGGATAAGAATAAAAGTTCAGATGAGTGTAGAAGAGAACTACTAGAATGACTGGACGACTGCAGAAAATGCTTTCAAATGAGAATCAGAGTTCGAACTGTTTAGCTATGAAACAGGAAGACTAGGAGGTGTCTGCAGTTCACTCGTTCCTTCACAGTGGAAGAGTAAGTACTAAAAGCTCTCTCTGATCTAGCACACAACGTAACAAAAACAGTGGAAAATGAAAGCAGAAAGATCTTCTTTATGAAATGGTGGGGGGTGGGGTGGTGAAGGTGTGTATGTGTGCGTAAGGGAGGATAATTAGCCACTGAAGCTCCTCACCCAAGGAAATGTACTCAACTTTTTTTGATGTTTTCCCCTTCTAGAAGATTGCTTCAGCCAAACATCTTTAGGCTTCACTCCAGCATGAGTATTTAGGCTCAATTTAATAATAACTACATGCAAATTACTGGCTTATGATTCATATGCAGGTCAGATCAGATGATCCCAGTGGGCTCTAGCCTAAGTTCTATAAAATCTTCAGAAATAGCAATATTTAAATTATTAAGCACAAAACCTCAGCAAATTCCAGGGGCACATCTGTCAACTTTCTAAAACTGCATCAAACTCTGCTGCAATTCTTCAGAACAAGCTGTATTTTCAGACTTGTGGTCAGAATATGTTAGGCAGGATAAAACCAGAAAGGATGAGACTAAATGTTTTATGGCAAAATATTAACAGAGAAAAATAACTGTTTCTTCAACTCACGAGTCTATTGCGACAGAGCACCATGAGAGGATGAAGGATGAGGTGCTGTGGCAACTAACTTCTAAGCAACATGCATCAAAGCTTCTGCTGTGACACAAACAGGAAAACCAACACAGTTGTTGCTTTTGTAACAGTGCACCTGGGCTGCAGCACAGGGAGCAGGTCTGAAAATGCGCTTATCAGAAACATGTTATTTCCTTCCTTTTGAACAATGAAAGTTGGGTTTGTACTGTCAAAGCTCATATGCCAATTTAATAATGGACTAAAGTCTGAATTGAGTAAAACTCTTATTTTAGGCACTTCTGAAATAATCTGGTGGAATTACTTTCCTTCCTTTCACCCCTGGGACCATAGGCTATCTATCACTGCACTGCGTAACCACCACTATCATTAAGGAAAGAGACAGCGTCACTTATGTTTCATTATTTAAAGGGCGGCTATAAACAAGGTGGAGACTCCTTTCTTACAAGGAGTCACATGGAAAATACAAGGGGTAACAGGTACAAGTTACTCCTGGGGAGATTTTGACTGAACGCAAGAAGAAAATTGTTTATACTGAGCACAATCAGCCATTGGAATAATCTTCTCAGGGACATGGTGGATTCCCAGTGTTTGACACTTAAGATTCAGCTGAAGAGGGTGCTGGGGCATCTAGTCTAGGTCACGATTTGCCTAGAAAGGTTGGACCAGATGATCCTTGAGGTCCCTTCCAACCTGGTATTCTATGATTCTGTGATCAGTTTAATGAGGTATCACATGCTTTTTTAGTTATTTAAAGAGAATTCAGGTAAGAAAAGAACAGACTTGTCCAGGGCATGCCACAGGGGAAACTGCAGCTGACCAGGCACTACACAAATCACTGAACTGCTTTATCATCTTCTCCACCCACAGCCTGACATTACAGAGCAACTGCCTGGTATGGCCTGGTGGATGTAAGACACCAAAAACACCACACAGGTGCTTATCAAGGAATTAAAAGAATTCAAGCAACGGGCAGTGATTAAGCCCTACACCCTTCCAGGAAGCATGTTGAAAGGTAAGAGAAAACAATCGCCTGGAAAGCAGAAGGACAGGGAAACACAGGTGACCCAAGGGAAGGGAAGTGCTTTCAGGGAGATGCTAAGAGCAGGGCTTTGAGTGTGCCCTGATGCGGCTGCAGAATAGCACGGCTGCGCCTCCTTCGTCTAGGCCACCTCCATGGTACCAGTAGGACCTGAAATGTTATTTCTCCTGCTGGCAGACAGAGTGAAGTTATTGCTCCAGCTTCCAGTACCTCATGCCTCATGCCTTTCTGCTTCTCTTGTACTCTGGTGGGTTGCTCCCCTCTATTAACAGCAATTAGCCATTTCAATGTACAGTAACAAAAATTTTCCCTTAAACACTATTATGTTGTTATAATTCCCTCAGGAGCCGGGAAGAGTGAAATGGACACCTCAGCTAAGAGAATCTTCCTCACCTGTCTCTAGTTGAATGAAGAAAAACACCAAAGATTAAAAAAGAACAGAGAGCAAAGAAGCAAGACTGAAGAAAGCATCTCCCACAATTATTATTCATTTTCTTAGACTTTATTTTAAATGACCAAAATTTATGCAAAGGAGCCACAATACAATCCTACATTTGGAAAACCACAGCACTAAATCTAGTACTAAAGTTTCTGTTTGAGACTTCTGTGCATTAATGTCTCTAAAACGTGGGATGTGGCAAGCACTGGGACTAAAATAATTCACTGGGATGAATAAATAAATAAAGCACTGGGATACTTTCTATTCAGAAGTTTTTATAGCTTTCAAGCCAAAATAAAGACAGAACTGTACAGGCTGACTCCACCGGGTAATAACAATAACTGCATCTGCTTTTACACTAAAGCTTCCAAGATGTGAGATCCACTACCAGAAGTTTCAGACTACGCCATGCAAACATCACACAATCGCGGCATGAAGATTTATCAGAGTCAGACCACAAGATGTATCTGTACCTTTTTACAGTACTTCATGCCTAGTGTGAGCAGCAGCTAACCTACCCCAAATGAAAATGTCTCTCAGCTGTGTTACTGCCTGCCATATTCGTGTAAGAATGTTAATGATAACGTTCCAGTAAACTTTAACAGTGATTATGAAAAGAAATGGAAGTTGGAAATTGGAAGGCTTTCAAGAGGCAATTGGCTGGAAGGGTAAACTCCTTCAGGTTTGGCTAGGTCATTGGAAAAACCTGGATGTAATCTTTGCTACCCTGGAGCTACAGTATTCTCTGCGTTACCATTCCAAGCAAAGGACAGGCATGACATTTCTCAGCAAGCTCCAATTACATGGTGACTCTGTTCCAAGCTCTGCTCTGATCATGGCCTTTGAGGGAGACAGAGATAGTTCATCAATAAAAGGAGCGCTCTGTGGCAAATAATGCTTGCTTCTGTACGGTTTTTCCTGATCAGTCAGCCAAGTTACAATACAGAGCAGTTCTCATGGACACAGCTGTATTTTCTCTTCTAGAAGGAAAACCACATTATAACTTTTCATAGAACACGGCTGAACAAGGCTTGTATCCAGGATTTTTAGTTCTGTATAATTTCTCAGGGTTTGTATTCCCTTTCACAGAGTCTTTCCCACTAACCAGACACATCTCGAGAGCAAATTAAATCATTTGATATTACATGACATGTAAGCCTCTTTAACGTCTCCTTATGTTTAGAAAAGATACCAATTAATAAATCTTTTCCATCCAAAGTACATCTCACAAATGTCTTTCAGGTGTTTCAGTACTGCATTTATTAGTTTTTGCTTTAACTGGAACCAAAATGAAGTTTAAAAGTTTTAGTGATATATAACAGAAGTTAAGAAAACAAAAAACGCAATCACATGTCCACCCACCGCACCACATTGTTTCTGACTCCTTGGCATCAAGTAGGAAGCATGTTTTAGCCCAGCAGATTCAGGTGGCTAGTGCAAGACCAAGCAGACACTGCGGCCTCCCTCAGAGGAGAGGCTGGTCTGGATGAACACAAGGTCAGGGTGTCCTGGGTTCCGCAGTAGCAGCTGGGCTTAAACCACGACACAGGGAAAAAAAGCTGAAGCCAGGTGCAGCTGGCCTAAAGCTTCTCTCCAAAAGGCAAGGAAATGCACGTGATGTTTCAGTTCTGCCGCCGGAATACGAAGATGGGGCAAGACTAGCCATCATATTTTCAGAAGCATGGTCTGCTCTGAATATTGTAAGTAATAAAAACAATAGTATGAAATCATTCCCACAATATGTTTTTTTCGTTAATCATACATGATTCGGCTGCCCTCAGTAAATGCAAGGTAAAGATGGGAACTACAGTGCACACATAAAAAGTGTGTATCTTGCTTTGCACTTGTACACTTTGCTGTGCATCCCCCATCATTGCTCATTTTCTCACTAGTGACCTTTCCATTTTGTTACTAAACACCACTCTTTGGCACTTGAGAACACAGTACTCAAGTTTCCCAGTTCCACCTTCTCTCCTAACAGCCTTCCTCCATTCAATGACACCGAGCCAGTCAACAAATGCTAGCTGTGATCATATCGGCATGCATCCCTTTAGAAATACCTCTCCATTCCAAGAGCATTTCTACATAAGGCAGCAGAATGTCCCCCCCTAGAATGCTTCATCATCTGTTTCCAGTGGGGTTTGCAAACACCCTAACTACTGCCTCCTTTTGTCAATGTGCTCCCCTTAAGGCATGTGTAGCAACAAAAGGAACAAAGAAACTGTCCTATTAACCTCAAAATGAAATTCTGCATTTCTCTAATGCCCCAGTGACACTGAGCACCAAAAATGCTTTTTCCCTAATGCATTTTCACTTCACATATACACAACTTTAAAATTACTTCACTCTGCCCTATTAGATTTGAAGGTAGATACAACGGAATATAAACAGCTGTGAAAGAGTTTAAAATGAAATAACTAAATAAAATCTTATTTTTCTTCCCATAAATATATATAAAAATACATTATGATTCACTTACAACTCACTATGATAATCGTTTTCCATGATGCATGTAACATCTTTTGCAGATGTATAAATACAGTACCATTACAGACCTAAACAAATGACACCAGTTGTTGTCATACCACATTATTTTGCTCGTCAATTCAAAACATTCAAACAGTACTACAATGCTCTCCACCAAAGAGGCATCAAGCCATCAACGCCCCAAGTGAAGCCTGCTGTGATCCCAGGCACACTTGCCACAGATTTAACCCAGAGGTTAGCAGCTGACAGAGAATTACTTGTCACTAAGTTAAACACACACTAGTCAGCAGAAGTGTAGGGTTAACCTCCAGCAAGTTAACCAGTTTTACCTGAAGACACAGATCAATACCAAGTCAGCAGCATAATCATCATCATTTCACAGCTGGGTCGACATTGCAAATCTGAATCTTCGACTGAAGCATTACCTGCAGCTTTGCACCAAGGTGTATGCATTTCATCATTCCTCAAAACACAGGCATTATTGCCACGTGGATCAGTAAGGATGTGTTACGTTCTGCAAAGCACAGCATAAGAGCTTGAGCTGGAGCTCAATTCTTCATCTATATAAAAGTAACTTCATAATAGTGACTGAAGTTCTGAAGAGCCCATATATCAACACAGCAGAGCAGGATAGGCTTACCCTTCCTCATTCCCTTACAGAAATGACTTTAATAAACACCAGTGAAAATGGCATTTTTCCAAGATCTCTTCTTCTTCATTTCGCTTCCTCACAGAGCTGCGTGACCTAAAGTCGGCAGGTAATCTGTGAAATACAAACAGAAAAAACCCCTATCCTGCTTTCTCAGAAGATCTTGTGCAAGTGTATTACAGAACACTGTAAGTGTAAATCTGTGACTTCAAGGGCTTTTTTAATTTCCAAAAATACAATTTGCAATCTTTTCTGAGGAACACCACAGGATACTTGGTAAACTACAATAACAGGCTTTCATTTTTTCCCCTGCAGATTTGCATTCACATGGCAACCAAATTACCATGCTACCAAGACACAGTGTTAAATCAGGACTAAATGCAGCTTGCCACCTAAATTGAAAAGCAACTGACATTAAATTAAAAACCTCTCTCATCACAGCACTCACACATTTGTGAATGTATGCAAAAGCCCATCAACACATACAGCTAAAACGCATGTGCATGTATATACACATATCTGAGCTACTGAGCACTTTCACTATTGAGTTGTAGAGGTGTCCCTAAGCCCAGGAGGCTCAGTCTCCTCACAATCTCAGGGCACAACACATACAATAGCTAGCCCAACATATACCCACTTCAGAGGGAGCCATGTAATTCTTGCCCATACTCCAGACAGCATAGCTTTTAAAACCCTATGATCTTGCCGGTCTTTCATCTGTCATCAAAACAACCCCTTAACTCACACTCATATGTCCTACATATCAGGCAAAGAAAAAGGAGCAATAAAGGATAAAAGAATACATTAAACTTTGAAGAAAACAACTGCAGATCTTTAATTGACATTTATTCTCAGTCTTTGACTGAATTCCTCAATTGTCACTTGATCTCAGAATCAGCTCAGACTCATTAAGAGCTGATTTCGGAGAAACACCTTGTAACATCAGAGTATGATGCAAAATTGTCACTACAGGAGATATAAAATTCAGAGTGATAAAAAGCAGTATCTTATCTGCTGTGAACTTATAATGAACTAAAATACTCCCATCCATCTTCATTGTGATTTACTGTATTAATCTGAATATGTGAATAGCTCTGAAAAGCCACAGAAAAGTATTAAATTTACTTTTAAATCAAAATCATACATAAACTCATCCCAAACATGGACTTATTCCCAAAATTACATTGGCTCAGTGCCCAGGATAAGTAACATTCAGTCCCAGAGCAGTAATTAGTTTCAGATCCAGTATCTTGCAACCCTCTAGCTCTTAATATGTGCTCAGGGCAACTGAAAAAGGGATAAAAGCAACTTCCTATTTGTTTTCCCAATCACGCATACACAGCCACTGCATGTAATACAGAAGTCTTGAGGCTGACCTGATCAGCCACAAGTCACGCAGACATTCTAAATCCAGGCAGATACCAGATCAAACCCAGAAAAGGGATACCTGCACTATTGGTAAGAAGGGGGAAGGTCCGAGGATGTCACAGAGAACATGTGCAATGTTAAATTATGTAGAGTACAGCCAAAAAAGTTAAAAGGGGTGCTGGTAGTTCCACTACAGATCAGGAACTGAGGGAAGGAATGAAGTCAAGGCAGTATAAAAATTACAGTGCCACTCTGCACTTACTCCTCAGCTCTCCAGATCAGACTCCAAGCCTCAATCTAGATAGGCAGAAAAAGAAGAGCACATGGTTAGGGGTCACACTGACATTATGTGCTGCTTATTTATTAAGCAGCAGTATCTCCTTTCCAGATTATGGGAGTTGTTCCACGTACCAAGGCTACTGGAAAGCTACATGCAAATGTCAGACCATATGTAATGTAACATTTCTGGACAAACACTTCATATGATTGCCTGGCAGGAAAATGCTAATTTAAGTCACCACGTTCACTTCTTTGAGCTTTTACTTCTCATTAAATATCTCAACACAATACTGTTTTCAGAGTTGCTGTGACAAAAGAGAATCAGAAAAAACAATGGATTAAACCAGAAAAGATAATACCTAATGCAGCATACTAATCAGAATGATTTCATCCAGTCTCCTTCAAGACAATCTACTGAAGGAATCTACTGACAGGGAAGAATAACCACATCACAAGCAATCTGTACTCTTGTCAGCAATGCATTTAGTCACACCATAGATTAAATGTTTAAGCAATTGCTAAGCAGACATGGAGTTTTCCAATCTAAAGGCCTAGGTCAAATCTGCTAATGAAAAGAATTAAATACAGCGAGACATTTCACTCAGGACCGCATTTCCTCATTTCAAATCTCACCAGAGGTTTTTTCATTAAAACACAACAGATAGTTGACACTGCAGCAGAAGTTTTACTAACAAGTGCTGTAGGTATAGAGGCAGATATCCAATCAAACCCTAACTGCCCCTTCAAAGCAGAAAAAAACCCAACCCAAAACCAAACAACAATTTCATACATTCAGGAATCACCACATAAAATGAACAAGTGATATTTACCTGAAGGTCCTAGTCTTACAAAGAAGCTATTTTTAATAATGGTGATATTTAAAGCACATACATATACAGTGGGAAAGTTGAGCTGGCTTTCTGTGACATTATGTCTTTTGGACTTTCTGAATCATAGAACCATAAACTGTAAAACAGTTTGGGTTGGAAAGTACCTTAAGCTCACCTGCCAAGGGCAGGGGGGACACTTTCCACTAGATCAGGTTACTCAAAGCACTGTCCAGCCTGGCCTTGAACACTGCTAGCGATGGGGCAGCCACAACTTCTCTGAGCAACCTGTGCCAGTGCCTCACAGTGAACAACTTCCTCCTTCACACCTGATCCAAATCTACCCTCTGACAGCTTAAAACCACTCCCCCTTGCTCTATCACTACATGCCCTTGTAAAAACCCCTTCTCCAGATTTCTTGTAAGCCACCTTTAGCTATGGGAAGTCTGTTGTAAGAGCTCCCCAGAGCCACCTTTTCTCCAGGCTGAACAAGCCCAACTCTCTCAGCCTGAAGTTCTTGAAAGGAATAATAAACATTTATATAGGGGGGATCTGAAAGATATTACCTTCTTGGCCTTCCAAAAGGTTTATCAAGGTCACCTGCTTCTGAAACTAAGCAGACATTCAGTGCTCAATGAAGCACAGGATGAAATTATCACTTTTCCACAACTGTTCTGTGTTGGTTTTCAACACATTCAAAACCATAAGGTTAATTTAATAAGATGGCAAAGCCTACAGAGAACAGGACATAACACAGCAAACTAGCATCAGCTATGAAGAATGTCCTAGTTACTGGTCAACAAAATGGCAGATGTAGATAAAACTGTGGGACCTAGGGAAAAAAATCTAAATTAATCTTCAAAATTATGACCTCTGAATATTCCTACTCAGGAAATATGTTGTAGAAACCGGGAACAAATGCAACTAGTACAGACAGATTCAAACCACACAAGAGGAGATGGCCCTTCAGCAACATTAACACTGTGGAACTACTTTTTACCCAACACTGAAGTTTCTACAGTTTCAAAGAGTTCAAAACAGATTATACAGGTTCCCAAAAGGCAAACTCATTGAGAACTGCAAAGTGCATAGTAACAGCTCAGGAAGTTCCCAATGTGCAATTGTAGGGCAATTAGGTATTCTGAAGAAATATTGTTATGTTTCTCTGTTTCATATTCTCGCATCAGCACCTGCAGGAGACAAGAGAGAGGGCTAGTACAACCAACACTACTCATATTAAAATCTGCTACATCGTAATCTGATAAACTAGAAAAATGAACAGTTTAAAGTCAACAAAATAAATCCTTTGTCTTTGAGACCTACTGAAATATCTGAATTAACTAGACCCAAAGCAGAGAATTTACTAAATCAGCATGCTTTCCAAGCAAGGAGAAAAGCTGTCACTGCCTAGTAGTTTAACATTAACGAACTTTTCTCCCCTGCTCTGGTTTTGTCAACTTTCTAGCATCACATTTATTGCAGCATATGGACTTTCATCCTCAGAGAGCACTGACCAGACATGCATTCATCTTTGTGGTACATGATGTTCTGGCAAGCAGTGGGAAAGGAAGGTACTGCATGCCTTGTGCATTGACTACAGGAACCAAAGTACAGATGAGTCAGAAGTGAAATGAATCCAAACCAAATTTTCAGTAAGGGACCCATTATTCATCTCCTACCAGCCATGCTACCCCTCCAGCTAACTCTCAGGTCAGGGGATTGCCCTGTTGCAATTTTTCTGGATGAAATAATAGTTATGTCCCATCTAATACTATATACATGTCACCCCATTGCAAAATGCCTAAGGATCTGGATCAATCCAGGAAGAATTGGTCATTAACCTTCTTTTTCCTACTTGTATGTAACTAAGACTGAAGCCATGTATTAAGAACCATACATCTCTGATTTGTAAAAGAATGACTAGAGTTACTAGCTCTGAAGGAAAAATTTACAGTACTTTTGGGTAGAGAAGAACAGAAGCTTTAGGTTTTGGGTTTGGTGTTTTGAGTTGTTGCCTTCCACATGCCTCTGAAAATGGATTAAATGCAGAAGATTTTGCAGATCTTTGCTATCTGTGAAAGGAGCACAAGAGGCATTTCAGCTATTATGTGGGTTGCTTTGCTTACTATGGTCCCCACATTTTTCAGTGGGCAGGTGCTTCACGTATGTGGAACAGCATCAGAAACAGAGTATGAAATATAGAAAAGAAGATGAACATAAAGTCAGAAATGGGAAGAAAACGAGGTATTATACTTGACAGGCAACACTGTATAATGAACAGGGAAAAGAAAGGCTGCAGTACCAAGTATATCTAAATATCTAAAATACTAAAGCATACTCAAAAAAGGGGAGACAACGAGACCATGGGACAGCAAAGATATGGCTCATGAGTTAACATCTAATAGCTTTTGCTGAATATTTCTGATATTTACTAAAGACGTTATTCAACACACAGCCTGTAACACAAATACAACAAAGCGAGGTTTTGAAAAAGCCCTGTCTGTAAGAAGGGACCGGATCCTGACTCCACCAAAGTGCCTAGGCCAGGCTGCCTGCTACACCTGAAGTGCACTGCTGCTCATGGAGAGCCAGAGAAACTTTCAACACTTCACTAAATGCAAATCAAAAGTGCCACTGCTTTTTATACACCCCAAGACCTTGGTGGAATTGGTTTTTGCCAGTATTTTTCAAAACACCACAAGTTCACATTTCTAAAAATTAACAGGTTTTGGATGGAGAGAAATGTTCAACTGTAGCATTTTCATTCCATCACACACTTTATAAATCATGACCATTGCCAGCTAGACAGACAAATCACAAATAGAATGCAACAAAGCAAATAAAAAATCCTCTTAAACTGATGTTTAAATGTTCCCTCATTGCCTTATACGTCTTCAAAAATGTGTGAAGGAACCAGCAGGTCAAAGGAGGTGACCCTACCCCTCTGCTCTCGTGAGACCTCACTTGGATTACTGTCTGCAGTTCTGGTGTCCTCACCATAAAAAGGACATGGAACTGTTGGAACAAGTCCAGAGGAGGGCATGAGGATGATCATGGGACTGGAGCACCTCCTGTATGAAGATAGGATGAGAAAGTTGGGGCTGTTCAGCCCAGAGAAGAGAAGGCTGTGTGGAGACCTCATAGCAGCCTTCCAGTATCTGAAGGGGGCCTATAGGGA
>JANRGW010032098.1:0-25912 GCA_024733675.1 Psilopsiagon aymara | reverse complement strand
AAACTGTTCTTATCTCAACCTGTGGGAGTTGCATTCTTTCGATTCTCCATGTAGCAAACTGCATGGCTGATTTACGGTCTAAGCCACAACAATTGCATACTTGTAATTCGTTTTTAGTTCTTAAAAGTATCTAAAAGGATTTTTGACATTTTGAAGTGTTGCAAAAGTCCATCATTTGTATAATACTTTTCATTGTTGAGGAAGGCTCGTGGATGTTTTTCCATGTGGGATTTTGTGTTTCTTCATCATTCGTCAAGTTATGAAAGATGCTTAATATTTCTGGGAAGGGAGGAGAGAAAAAGAAAAAAAGCTGCGATTCACATTGGAGAGCTTCGAAGCCATGAGAAACTGGAGTCTAAAATAGTCTACTAGAGAGAAAATATGTATGTTACTTTTACATTACATTTGTATCATCAGTATTTAGTGTTTGTTATACAGTGAGAACCAAAAAGCTAAACTGCAGTATGAAATTGTAAACAGAAAGCAACTCAGTTGTAGTAACTAGATAACACTTGGCTGTGGTTTTAGCGTAACGCATAGTGTAGGGTCTCCTGACTAATACTGTATTTGTAGTTTCTCAGAATTTGGAAACAGAATGTAAAGATACCACAGAACTGACCTGTTAACTTCAGAAAATTCTGGCACTTCCTCAAGGCCTGGATTTTCTGTCTTGCAAGTTACTGTAAATATAAATGCCATTCAAGCAAGGAAACCTAATTAGATTTTCCTTGTACAGGCAAAATTAATTGGTGGCATCCATGGCATACTTTTTCTCCTTTCCTGCAAGCTCTCCTTGTTGTTGAGAAGACTTGATCATTTTCAGTCTGCCAGGAGTTTTGAGGCTGGTCGTGCTCTGGACATCCTGCCTTTTTTGGTTATTGCTTAGAGCACGATAAAGCACTGATACAGAATCAAGACATACCAAATATATGTGGAGGTCCCAGCATGACAACTGTGAGCTTACAGTGCAGTAAACACTTAGGATTGATTGCCAAGCAATCAACTAGTATAAGACAAGAGAAAAAAAATACATTAAAAAATGCTTCTGTTGCTACTTGTCTTGCAGCAATTTTTTTCCTCTAGATTTCTTGCTTCATGAAAGAGGGATCTTCCAAGCATTTGTAACACCATGTTCTAGCTAAATCATGTTTTATGAGACATGATTATTACTACCTTTTATATAAGAACTAAGAGTTACTAAATGTCAGCAGGTGACAAGTTCAACATAAACATAATAGGATAGTTCACATGAATTAAATGAAGTGGTGAAGCTTCTTACCAGAGGATGTTACTGTATGCTAAAAGTCTTCCTGTGTCAAAAAAGACAAGTTTATGGAAGACAAATCCGTTGAGGGTCATTAAACACAAAGATACCATCTCTGGCTCTGGAAATCCCTGAACTGGAATTTCTACTGTAATTTGACATGCTAAGGAAAAAGCATTACCAGCGTGATCTATTTTTATCATCTCTTCTAAGGTTCTGTTACTGGATGCTGTCAGAAACAAGATAGCAGATTAAAAACCTTTATTTACTTGGATTTTTTGCATCTATTTACTAATTTATTTTTTCCATATCATTGAGTTGCACATGGAACATTCCTGGGATAGTCTTTGGTGCTGCTTCGCATGCTTGCTTTAAAAGTTTCATCACTGCTATTTTGGTTTTCTTTGACTTATTTCAAATACAGAGTTTAAAGTGGGAACAGCAAAACTTCAACTTGTTCTAAGGATGTTTCTGATTTGTTCTTTTCTGCCTTTATCTGTTTCACTATGGCATTTGTATCTGATGGGTTACTCTAAAAATACTCCCCTTTTTTGTGGACTAGAGTTCACGAACTCTACTCCACAGGGCTCTGTAGCATCTTCTTGTATTTAGTAAAGGATTGCCTTTCATGCCTAGTTCTCCTGCTAAGTTGGCAATAAGACTTGCCTCTTCCTCCACACAGCCACTGGTTTTTAATCATAACCTAATTTTATGTTGATTCTGTTCTTCTCTTTAAGCATCTGAGAGCCCAATTCGGGCAAGGCTGATAGATGTGAAGTGGGGCCTGGGAGGAATTGAAGTGTCAGTCTAATTGTGTCAACCTAACCCTTGCCAAATTTCCATCAAGCCCCAAATCCATAAGCACTTCTAGCTAATGTAGCTCCAGTTAAATTCCCTTGGTGCCTGAAAGTCTGCTTCTGCATACTTCCAGCAATGCAAGCAGTCTTAGCAGAGAGGTCTGTACATCATACATAGATTTGAATATTTTTGAGTATCCTGCTCTCTGAAGAACCTCTGAAGTGTGTACAGATCACCCTGTGTGCAAGCAACAGAATTAATGGTGTGCATACAGAGTGTGTTCACCATGGCTTCATGAGAAACAGAGACACTTGTGTAAGGGTCCCAACATAGTACTTGCAGTCAGAAGTTCAATGGTTAGGATTCGTAAAATGAGGGGGAACTGCTGCACATTCCCATTTCCTGGTCCAAAGCCATTGGATGATAAATAAGGCAAGGGAGATCAGTTGCAAGAACTCCCCTCACTTTTCAGAGTGCCTGCTCTACCAAGTACTGCTCACCGATTTTGCCCCTCTGTTATTATGTCTTTCTGTCTTAGGAGCAGAAGGCACCTTGTTCTCTCCCCCTGTACCTGTGCTTATCTTAAGAGTTTTGGGTATGTGTGTGTATATGTTTTGGAGATAAGATGCTGTTGGTACTCTGTTAAACCATCTTTGAAGTACAGGGTGGAGGAAGTCCCATTTCTCTTCATCTGCATTAGCATACACATCATCAGCTCCAAGTGGGCCCTATCTAATCTTTACCCAGGTTTCTAGTCCTGTGTTTACTTATAAAGCAAATATTAAAATAAGGGAGAAACAAATTTCCAAAATAATCTTCCTTAAGATCTATGACTTTGATATCATCTTGAAATTAACAGCAGTGTACATTCTTAGCCTAAAAATCTCCATATATATCACTCTGTTTCTCACGTTAAGAACTGTTGCATTACTGTAGTTAACTTAGATTAACTCCTAGCCAAATTGTAGTATTAAATGATCATTAGGTCTGGTATTAACCATAAATACTGGTTTAAGTTTAGTTGTCTCTAATTGCTGTGTTTCTTTACTCTTATTTTGATAGGGACCTACCTTTGCAGCTGACTCCTGTGGAATAACAGTCACGTAAAATGCTTTCTGAATTTAGAGGTACTTCATCTTCTGTTCTGACCTCTGGCTAATATTTCTTTTGCTCTGTTTATCTTGCCTGATAAATGAAACCATCTCGATCACACAGGTCTTGCGTGATTTCATTATGTTCAGTCTGCTTTCTTAAAGAACATTTCCATAGTTTACCCTTTCTGTCTTACAGTTGAAATAACTTTTAAAGCACCATCTAACTTGAGCAATTGCTTTTTACCAAAAACCTTTTTCCTTTTTATAAAGTGGATGATGTTCCCTGAAGAAACTGCGGGATTTCAGGAAGCACACATTATTCAAATGCTTGGCGAGAAGAAGCAGGTCTGCAGGGCATTGAAGTATTACGAATAAAAAGGCAGAATTACAGTGCTTCATTTCTTCCAAGCTGCCATGCTTTATTACTCATTCTGAGAAGTCCTGTCTATGTGCCCTTCCAGGTTCTGAGATATACAACAGGAATGCATTGGTTTTATAGGTAAATTTACCCTAACATATATCTGCGTACCTATCTATGTCTCTCTCTATCTCTCTCTCTATATATATATATAAATAATACAAACCCAGCTTCTCTCAGAGGAGCACACATGCCAAAATTATTTTGCTGGATACTGTGTTTGAAATGAAACAAAATTCAAGAGTTCTAAATAATCAGTAGTCTTTAGTCAAGACAGGCGGTAGTTCTAATAAATAGCTCATGTGTGCAAAATAATTTGATTCAAACAAATCAGTTTGTACAGTTGTTTTCAAGTACTGTACATTTTACCTTATTATTTAGTTGAACGTCATTTTACCTGATTTCTTTTTCTATTCCTATTCTACCTTAATGCTTATTACTAATAAAATGACTTTTAACTACCAAATCCTGCCAAATCTAGAGGTGATTTATAAAACAGTTCATGTTTCATAAGGATGAAGTAGGTCTGAACCCCTGAAAAACTATAAACCAAAACAACAAAACCAAAACTTGACTGTGGTAAGGCTGTTCCACTCAATAAACTCTCTTTTAAAAACTCAAGGTTACCTTTTTGTTTCTTATCTTGGTCAGTAAATGTTTCTACATCTTTTTGTAATTTGAATTTCAGGAGGCTTTTCTTTTTGAAACCTTATGAATTCGGGGCAGGAAAAACTGTTTCCCACCTCAATACAAATGCAGAGAGAACGAGGAGGTACAAAACTGAGGCCAGCATGCGAAATGTTCTACAAATCTCAGATCTCAGGAGGGAAGTCTATAGTGGGACCGCAGATGGAGCAGGTGCATTGTCAGAATATGTCACAGGTACTGCTGCTGTAATGAAACTACAGAATATGCTTTTGGAGTGTGTGGAGACAGGATCTCTGAAGTCAAACATTGCTGTAGTTATTAGGCAGATCGATAAGCAGTGTTATCTTCATGGATTAGAGTAAATTTCCTATAGTTCCGCAATGTAGCTAGGATTTCCTAGATATCAAGGTTATTGCAAAACAAAAGAACTCAGAGTAATTTGACTTTATGTAGTCTTATCTAATATGCCCTGAGATTTTAGAATGATGTCTGTTTAAGCCAAGGTAAATATGAAAGGCATTTTTCTTTGAACCAACAAATAAAATTCAATTGCAATGAAGCCTTTTATATGCACTTGAGAGTCTGCTTGGGTGATAACATTATTCAACCCCACCAGGGAAGGTGCAAACTGTATCTCTGAGAAGCTGACTTAGACTCTTATTCCTGTGTACTGTGGTAGGCAGTTTAAACGAATTGCTTCTTAATTACAGGATCGTCCTTGATAACAGTGAGGAAAAAATAGGTTTGGGCAGTATTGATTCCAAGCACTTCTCTTCCTCTTTGGGGACATTCCCAGCCAGAATAACGTTCACTGATGGTCAGATAAAACACCTAAAGTTCACCCCATGCTTAATTTAATCAATAGGATCCTATTTACATTGCAGAACGTTGGCAATGTTAATTTAGCCCTGGGAAATAATCATCATGTGTCTCTGAGGTAGAACAGAAAACAAGTTTTGGTTAAATATGTACAAGCCTATCCAAGTGTCTTGAATTTTCCCCAGTTATTTTTTAAAAGAGTGTAGTTCTTTCATAATATTAATTTTGGCAAGTTTCATCCATCTTTTCTTAGCTGCGTACAGTCATGCTGTCTCTGTACGCATTTGTTTTGAAACTTACTAATTTTCAGCAAGAGCTATACGTTATCCCTCCTGCATCACTGGTAGTACTGGAAACAGCCATCGTGGGCTAATGCTGGGTTTGGGTTTGGAAGGCCTGTGATGCAAAATTTCACCTTCAGAATATTTACCAGTGTTACAGATTCTGTTAGATAAAAGAGTAGTAGTATAACTTCTTAGGGAGAAATAGGGATAAAGTGAGATGAAGTGCTTTGCACCCTTCCGTAGTGTGGTCCAGACATAAAGCTCCACAATGAGTAGCACTGAAGAGCTTACCATAGATAATCCTATCAGTCCAACTGTAAATGATCATCTGTTTAGTACATTTTCCAATTATCTGAAGTGAATGATTAAAATTCAGAATAAATAATAATGCCAATGTTTGGGGATTTTGTTTATTTGTTTGTGTTTTAAAACCTGTTCAGCCTGGAGAAGAGAAGGCTCTGGGGAGACATTCAAGCAGCCTTCCAGTACCTAAAGGGGGGCCTACAAGAAATCTGGAGGGTTACCTTTTATAAGGGCCTATAGAAACAGGACAAGGGCGAATGGCTTTAAACTGACAGAGGGGAGATTTAGATTAGCTATGAGGAAGAAATTCTTCACTATGACGGTGGTGAGGCACAAGAACTGGCTGTCCAGAGAAGCTGTGGCTGCCCCATCCTTGGCAGTGCTCAAGGCCAGGTTGGACCGGGCTTTGAGAACCTGGTCTAGTCTCTGCCCATGGCAGGAGATTTGGATCTAGATGATCTTTAAGGTCACTTCTAGCCCAAACCAGTCTATGATTCTATGTAAAAACCAGCAAACAAGCCAACTACAAATGAATAAAGATTTGCATACAGGTGCATCTGATGCTCAAGCTACATTGTCCAGTTTTGGCTTTTGGGTTTCTTTTTTTTGTGCTCTGCATTTTCTTAGTTGTAAACTTTTTTATTTGCTACAGTAACTGCACAGTATAGAAAGCGAAATGTTTTGAGATTGCATACTGGGGACTTGAAATTCCCTCATCATATTATTGTTACTTTTATATATGCTGTGGCAGCAAGTCCATAAGCAAAACAAACAAGGACTAGAGTGGGAACTGGTGAAATGAGTACAGAATACAAGCAGAGGTGGGTAAGACAAGAAGACTGCAGCCCAATCAGTGGGCTGACAGTTCTTGAGCTAGGATCTGTTAGCACCTGAGCTGTCCTTTAGAGGTGAGAAAACCAGTGAGCTAATAATAATAGTTATAAGCATAAAAATAACCATAATCTTAAAATTATATTCTGAAAAGAAGGAAAACATGGGAGAAAAAGGTCTGTGGCTAGATGGGCGGATATTGCAAGTAGAGATGATTGTATTTTTGGAGTGTAAGTAAAGCTTGTTCTCAGCAGTATTGCAGTAGTGACCAGCAGAGCTCCTGTCATGGACAGGTGATACAGGTCAGTGTCAAGAATTAAATGAAGGTTGATGTGGCTGCAGTGTAGATCACATCACTGGCGTCAAGATGCAGTACAGGTTGGCATTTAAGAGGCTTCCTTCATAACTATTTCCAGCATCTGATGTGATGAGGGAGGATATAAGAAAGCAAAAGGAATGTTATAGGCTTGTGCCTATGAAAGAGAATGGTAGAATAAAATTGGTTATGAAAGGGGGGGGGGGGGAATACTCTTTTTGTTGTGGTCTTTTGCCACATCTTTTTTTCTAACCAAAGAGAGCTTTTGTAGAGAAACTAGCTATGGGGGGTTTAAATTCCTACAGCAAAATATATCTTGCATATCAGTAAGAGCTGTTAAAGAAATCATAATTGAGTGCTGTCATTTGTGCTCATCTTCCAGTTTTGACCATTCAATTTCACATTATGCATGAAATTTCATTCTATGAAATGAAAATGAACCAGTTTATTTCTGTGAGTAATCCACGTCATCATTTTTGGGTTTTTTTTACACTATGGACATTTGATTAATACTCCTTTTGGCTCTGGTCTGCAAAGTCAGTGTTACATCCGAGTTATGGTACATCCAGTTGCATTGCACTTAATAATAACAAAACCCTGCAATTACAGAAAAGTGATGTAATTTAAATAATGTGATTTTAAATGAGCTTTCTCTGGCCAAAGGACTTGCTTCTCCAGTTACAAGATGCATAATTGAGAGAAAAATACTATACTTAAAATGTTCTTTATATGTAATTTTTGTAATGAAGTCTTGCATTGCAAACATAAATGAGCATTAACCAGAATGGCACTGCATGCTTTAATTAAGCTCTTTGTTGACTGTATTTACATTTTTGTTGGTCTTAGCTCTTTTTTCCCTTATAATTTTGCTTTTTGAAAGAAATTATGCTATGCTTCTTTTTAAAATACTCATGCACTAACATTGTGATCTTTAACAAAGTGGGTTTTTTTGACCTGGTGATAAATACAATAGCAATCTCTACTGATATTTTCAGGTACTCTGTGCTCTAGTCAAAAGTGAATGTCTTCATTTCAGGATCAAAGGTATTGTTTAAACATTTAATACTTTGCTCTTAGAGAAGCTCAGGTTTGAAAACCTAGCTATTCCATTTTAGTCTAACATGAAGCTGCTGTTACTGCAAATGTTTTACTGCAGCAAGGAGGGTAGAAAGGTCCTCTACTTCCCGCTGTGTAAATGTGCAAAGTTTAGCTACAGCTGCTTTGACAGGTTTTCTGCAGTGGCTCCTGGTACTGTCCTATGTAAAAACCAAACCATAGTTTTATATTTGTTCTAAGTAACCCCTCGTAAGTAGGTGATAGGGCTCATATTTAGAGGGTTCCCTTTCTGGTTAAAATCTTATTTTCAGTTTTTCTGTCCATCCTATCTTTATGTGTCCTCTAGAAGGAAAAATAAGAAATTCTGGATGATAGAGAAGCAGCAGCTCTTTATATTGTCTTGAAAATAAACCCCAAGACAATACAGTGAAGAAAGGAGGAAGTATTCTTCTCAGAAAATTGTTTACATAAAATGCCTTACTCAGAAAGTGATAAAAAATAACTAATATTTTTAGGAGCTGGAGAACATCAGAATATAGTCTTCAATTCCCTTATGTGTTTTGTAATGCATATTCCCTTTAAAGTAGCCTTGCCAATGTACCTTAAATATATTTTAGAATTATTTTACCATGAAATTAGTTTTTCTCCATCATTGGCTTAGTTGAATCCTTCTTTTTGATCTATGCTAGGACATTAGGAGTGAAGCCGTGGCTGCACATACTATTTTAGTAGGTTTCCATCAAAATGTGTTCTGCAATAGACCGTACCCATTGAGAGCGGAGGTTATTAGTGTAGCCTGGCTGCTGAGTAACCATCTTCTCCAGCTCTCACCGTGAGTCTTACTTAATTCTCATGCTCTATCCTTCTGCCACCAGGTTGTATTTACATATTTATTAACAGGAGGAAGAGCAGAGAAGAGAATTTCAATCTTGAGAAGTGCAGAGCAGCAGAAGGCTCTTCAGGCTGTTCTCTTGCCCTGCTAGTCATTGCTCAGCCCGATTTAAACTCCAGTCTCTGGAGCTTCATCCCTAGTAAACAACTTGCAAAATATTGCCTGCCTTTGAACCTTGCACTTTAGAGAATAGAAACAGGTTTTGATTTTTGGTTGAGGAGGGTTAAGTGAAGCACTTGTCGGAAATAAATTGGTCTGAGTAGACTGTTCTGGCTTACTAATATTTCAGTATCCCTGTCCCATTAGTGGCTTCTTCCCTGTTCACCTGCAGGTTGTTAATTTTCTTCCCTTTGTTATTATTTTAAAGTGTTATTTGATAATAGCTGTGGGGAAACACTGTGTATTGCTTTTTATTTACACAGTGTGTTAAAGAAAATCAGGGTGCACTTTATTTCTTCTGTGAGGAAATTCAGGTTACATTGGAGCAGTTGAACCTCATGTTAGGGAAAATTATTTTTCCTAAATCCTCATGATATTTACTTGCCATTCTGTGGATATTCTGTGGTACTTTTAGGTGAAATGCCTTTTTTCTTTTGTCATCTTAAACAATAGTTTCAAGACTATCACAAGTAAGAAGTTACACAAATCAGCATAGGATATGATAGCTGGATTTCAGAGGGTTGAGCGTCTCAGTGCAGTTTTTCTAGCAAGTCTTCCTCAGCGCTGAAATAGCACGAGTCACTTTTTCTAGTGTAAGAAAGTGTAAGGCTGCCCTAATGAGAACCAGGATCTCAGAGAATAAAGCGAATATGAAAAATTTCTTAAAGGCAGTCCACAGAAGAATCTGATCCACACATGTAGGAGCCTAATATGGTTTCTTTTGTGGTATGCCGTACACTGTGTGAGTATAGAATAGAGAATATCCAAGAGGACCAAGTTTCCCATGGCTACTATTTTAAGTACAGCAAAAGAAACCTCAGAATTTTTTATGAAGTTCTGTCTGTTGCTGTAGGTAACATCTGGGCAGCACATAGAGGAATCACCACAGCTCTACGGACGTAGAATCATAGAAGGGTTTGGGTTGGAAAGGACCTAAAGATCATCTAGTTCCAACCCCTCTGCCATGGGCAGGGGCACCTCACATTAGACCCTGGCACCCAAGGCTCTGTCTAAACGTGTTTTGCTTGTCTACATTTTCATCCTCCATTGCAAGCAGAGGGACTGAACAAATGCAGCATCTTATAACAACCTTGGTTCAGATGTGCATCAAAATTAGCTGGATTTGAGTGCCTGTAACTAAAGATTATCTATCTGAGCAGCCCTTGGCAGCAAACTAGTAGTTAATACCTAAGTACTGCAGTTTTGTGCTCTATGAAGAGCTGGTTAGAGGGTGACACATTTGTCTTTTTCTTTCATATCTATTCTTGGAACAGAAAAGTAAATTGGCACGAAAAAAGGATAAACATTGTAATCTCTACTTATGGATAAAAATGCTGTTAGTGGCAAACAGATACTAGCTTCAAAAACCTAGTTTCCACCCGAATTTAAGGTGTCTCACTTCAGCACAATCTACTTAATACCATGGTCTGTGTTGTGAGCACGTGCACTTGCAGCATTGGTTACAGCTAGGGTCCCTCCGGCGTGTGCCTCCCCGTGGCTCCCCTCTGGGGACTTACTTGTGTTTCCTCACCATGTAAGCTGGACCATCTGCAGCAGACCAGACCTGTGCATGATCCATTCTGCTGGTATGTCACCTAGCACATGGATTCAGAAATTTTAAGAGATACAGACAGCTGGTAGGAGATGTAAAATTGTTCCTTAAATTTGGCAGACTGCATCTTAACCTGAGTTTAAATATATATGTATTTGTACCCTACAGTTTTAATTCTTTGCACAGCATCCATTCCGCATGACTTAATGCTTCAATAATTCGTAAAATAGATTTCCATTTTAACACAGCCTGCCAGCAGAAGGGCACTTGGGCATTTATCCAGCAACTCAACTGTGACATGATGCATGAATGTACAAATTTTTGTCTGAAATGCACATTGGTATTTTTAGAAGGTGTGCAGATGAAGTCAAAATGTTGTCACGTCCTGCCTGTTGAGTACTACTTTCTAGACACCCCTGCGTTGTGACTCCTTGTACTGCAGTGGTGAGCATGGGAATGGCAGTGGTGCCCTGTATTTGGTTCCTGTGTCCATTGCCTAGACAGACTCATCCCATGACTTTGCACTTTTGTGAAACCTCTTAGCCAGATGTCAGGTGTGTCTGCTGGTGGGAATTAGCTTGCAGGATTGGGATCTTGGATGCTGCACTGCAGTCATGTAGTCTCCAGTTTGTGCATCCAGGAACAGCAAGCATGGATGCATTTTGCTGAGGTTTGGACTTGCTGTTTGGTAAATACATCAGTCCTGCATGTAAATCATCTCTCTGCTTCCACACTAAATTATTCACTCAGTTCAAATTAATTGTCTTCCCTAACCTGCTCAGGACTGTTTTTCTTACTGTTCCATGGTCCTCTGCTTTCACTTTGCCGTTTGTCCCGGTAGCTCTATAGGTCTGGCTTCGCCTAGATAAATGGGCGTCAGGTTTTGGGCTTCAGATTTTTTCCCACTTGTCCTGTGGAAAAAAAAAAAATTAGTGGCAAAAGCTGCTCTGCTTTCTCTCAAAACCTGCGTGGTTTCTGGAGTTTGTGGCACTTGCTTTTATCCCCCTCCTCACCTCCTGGCAAAGGGGTGGTGGGTCATATATCAGCCCAGGAATGACACCTCTGTATGTGCTGAGGAGCAGTGACAGATGGATATGAGTGTTGCTGCAGTTCCAGATTATGAGCCTGAGTCTCCTGTTCTTCAAGTTGCAAGCTGGGAAGCAGGGCAGCATTTGAGATGCTTCTTTTGGATGGTTGGAAGAGTTCCCCAACAAGAGTGTGCACTGCCCAGTGCCTGGCTGCTCCTGCACCCCCTGCAAGGCCATGGCCTCCAGCCCAGCCAGCCAGTTTGTGTTCCAGTGGCTCACACCTTGGTTTAGTGCTGCTGACATCTCAGGTGTGGACCAAAGCCCAGCACAATTTATTTAAAACCTCCAGTATTCCCAGAAGTGCGTTACCTGTAGATGCTGATTGCCTCCTTTGCTGTATCTTCTTGTGTGTCGTGTCAGCTGCTGCTGTGCATTGCAGGCAGAGAGTCAGCTTAAACTGATTACAAGGAAAACAAAGCATCTATGAATACTTGAAATCATCACCGTGTATACTTCTTAGCTTCACTTGATAATGTAAAACTAGTAAGATGTTAGTGTTTTTTTGGGCCTGTCTGAACAATTTACATGGAGGGAAGAAATGCGGATCTTACTTGGACTGCACCCAGGCAGAATGGAACACACCAGGGTATTAGAGTGCCTTATACTTGAATCACAGAATCATAGAATGGTTAGGGTTGGAAAGGACCTTAAGATCATCTAACTTGAGCTAACAAGTATTTGTTATTTGCTTTGAAGGTTTGTTTTCTGCTTAATGTAACCTAAGCTATGCAAACTCACTAAGTGAACACTAGCATGTAAGAAAGAAGTTTATACAACTTAATACTGATTTGAAATGGATTGAAAGTGTTCAGTGACTGAGTGACAGATGGCTGGTGAAATTCAGTTCTTGTATGAAATATTACGTGTTGAGTTGGGAGAGGAGGAATTATCCTAACTTTATATGTGTGGTAGTGAGCTCTTTATTTCCATTAGAAAAAATAATCTTGGAGTTATAACAGGTAGTTTCATAAAGGTGTGCTTTTTTGTGCTCAACAGTACTCAAAGAGACAGCATATTCAGAATAATTATGTGGAGACTAATGAACAAAGGAAACGGCACTGCAGATACCTATGACTTGTATGGTTCTGTCCTCTCTGTCTTGAAAAGTAATGAATAGAAGTGCAGAAAGTACAATACAGAATAATAAAGAAAAACATATGGAAGAGCTCAGGTAGAAGTCAATGATTAGATAAACCAGGACTGCTCAATCCTTTCGTCATTGGAATGAGAGGACTGAACAGTAGAAATAATAAGCACAAGCTGCAAAGGTGAACAGTGTGATTGTCATTCAGGATGTTTGACTCCCACCAGGTCTCAGAGGCAGCAAATGAAGCTAACAGGTAGCAGGTTCAGAACAAAGGGAGATGCTTATGTGTTGTGTGATCAAGAATATTGTATGTTCCATCCCTGGCAGTGTTCAAGGCTAGGTTGGACAGTGCCTTGGGTGACACGGTTTAGTGCAAGGTGTCTCCTTGCCCACGGCAGAGGGGCTGGAACTTGATGATCTTTTCCAACCCTAACCATTCTATGGTTCTATGTACAAGACATTTAGCTGGGTTCGGAAAACAAAGTGAGATTGAGTAAAATGGATTAAAAGTGCATCACAAAACAGAAAAATCTCTGTCAAAGCACACAGGTTTTACGCCTGTGACCCAGGACAGTGCTGGTCTGAGTACAGCTGGGAACATATCCCTAAGAAGTGTCTCTGTCTCACTTCGCCCTTTTGCTGAAGATCCTGGCCTAAAAGAGCCTTTGGTCTGACTTAGTAAGACAGCTCTTCTGTTTTTGCTGTGTGGAAGGCTGGAGTTCAGAAGAGCAGTGAGGTTGCATTTGTTCAGTTATAACAGACACCCGAGCAGATCTTCACAATGCACCAGTCATCTCCTGCTTCTTTCCTGCTCATTGGCAGAAATGAGTCTAAGCTTCCTTCCTTTGTCCTCAGTAATGTAGTATATCATATTAGACTTGGGTTGGTTTGGTTTGTTTTTAATTTTCCATTAAAACCCTGTGCAGGCCTATAACAGAAGCTACAGAAATAAGCGGTAATATAAGGGGTATGTTCGCTGCTAGGCTTTTTATCACATAAACCAACAGAAGGAAGGAAAGTGTGAACAAGAATGAGGGAGGGTGGGAGAAAGTAAAAGTCCACTGAGATCTGAAATGAAATAGAAAGTGATTAAAGCAGAGGGGGAAAGGGAAGTCTGATTGAAGGTAAGGAATTCTGATGATGTGGTCTTTCATGCCTGCTCTATTTTCAATGACCAATGCAAAGTGATGGGTTGATTTAAAGGGCAGTACTACGTGAGGATGGTTGCCACGTATCAATAAAGGTTCAAAATTAAGGAGAAGTCAGTTTTGAATTGTGCATTTAAACAAAGGAGGAACAAAGGCAGGTGTGAGGGATGGGTACTGTAGTGGTCCTCTTTGTTGTCTAGGCATTGCAGAGCTGGAGAACTGTAAGTGTCATGGATGTGACAGAACTGCAAGTAGACAGTATCCTTCAGCTGGAAATGTAGCAGTGATTTCTGTAGGGAGTATTATACAAGCAGCAGTTAAATAGGGACAATTTGCTGTCTGTGCAGATTTCAGAGGCTGGAGCTGTAATTCAGCACTGGAAGGTAATATATGTTTGGTTCCCAAATAGGACATTAGATTTGCCAGTACTGGCTTGGCTGAGTTTTGCCCGTCGCCTGTCAAATGACATAGAATTGGTTCAGGTTGGAAGGGGCTTTAAAGATTATCTGGTTCTAACCTCCTTGCCATGGACAGGAATTCCTTCCACTAGACCGGGGTGCTCAAAGCCCCATCCAACCTAGAAATTGTCCAGTATGTCCAACTTGGATATACTGGCCACTCCTGGTGGATATGCAACTGCTGTGTGGATTTGCAGAGAAGGGCATGGAAAGCTCTACAGCTGAATGAAAGCTAAAATGTTTGCTGTAGCACCTTTTAGCTCACACACACACACACACACACACACACACACACACACACACACGCAAGCAGGGGGCTTGGAAGATCTCTCTTCTCCCAAGGCCATTATTCTGTGCTGTAATGAAAACTGCTGTTAAAGGTTGCAATTTCGTGCAGCTGTGGTGTCTCTGTCATTTCTGTCACCAGGCTCCTCTGAGTGACCTTCAGGATCCCAATGCATGCTCTTTGGTGTTTTCTTCGGTGCCAGTGCTGCAGGGAAAGGACATACATCCTCACTGGTCTGTGGGAGCTTGGCATGGAGGCTGTGTTTCTTCTTTAGTAAGCTTCTCGGGGGAGAAATAATGAAGTCAAAATCCTGTTTGACTTCCATCGCAAGTCTTCCCCTCCACTCATGGCCCCTGCTTTCTGTAAGTCAGCTGCCTTGGGATCCATGACTCAAAACTGAAAGTGGATTTTTAAAGACTCTGACTTGGTCCCTTCCTGGCACAGCATTCTCCTGTTGCCTTCTGCATCCTTTATCTCTACTCATCTAGTTGGGCTGCAAGCAGGCAGAAGTCCTGGGGTAATCCCTTGCCTGACTGATAATGGCATTGGGGGATATTGTGTGTGTGGGGTGTGTGTGGGTGTGCAATGTTGGGCAGCTTTTCTCTGCTGCTGCTGCGTCTAAAAATGCCTTCCTTGAGAGGGAAGTGTTTCCTTTCAGCCTTCAATATGCCATCAATCCTTTGTTATCCCTTCAGGTTTTCCATTAATTAACAGATTTTCAATTGAAAATAGCTGGCTCAAAAGCTTGTGTTATCCCCAAACATACCTAGCGTTTGTATGAGCTATTCATTTTCTTGCAACTCTGGATTGTTGCAATGCTAAAGAATTTCTTCTGTGTAGATCTTCGTGTGGCCTAAAAAAGGCTTAGACTTCGGTGCTTCCATACAATATTACCATTACCTGCATTCATTTATTTCAAAAGCTTTTTCACCTTTGGGATGTTCCCTGAAAAGGTCAGGTTTTCCATCTCCATTTCACACAGAAAAGTGATCCACACCTGGACAGCAAGCTGTCGGTGGGAAACTGGGAACGAGAATTGGATCCTAAAAATTTCTGAGAATATGGGGCCATCTGAAAATGCCAAAATTAAAAATCTAAGTAAAAAAGGTTGAAAGGCCACATGCTTGTGCTTTTCTTATACTGAGCTAAACCTAACAAGTTCAACTGGGACAGTAAATAGGCTTGCCCATTCCTGGACTTTCAGGAGTGTCGATGGGGAAAATCAGGAATGGCTGTGTTGGAGCATACCACTATCATCTTCTCAGTATCCCACATCTGGTGGTGCTGCACAAGAAGCATCTGTCATGGTTTATTCTGTGAAACGCTGCTGGGCTTTATGCTCTTTTCATCTTATCTGTTGTAATTGTGTATTCCTATCATCTTATGCGAGTATGTAATCTCATTTCAGATCCCTCTAAGCTTTTCGGATAACGAATACACATATGCAGATATCTTTTCCATATATATATATATATGTATGTACATGGAACAACTTCCATGGTTAATTATGCATGGTGTTGAAATTAAAAAAAGAACTTTATTAATTTACTAAAAGAACAAGGTGTTAAAATTGGAAGGTCTTTAATAATTTTAAATATATTACCTTTGCCTTTCATTTTCATTCTTTATTCCCATGCTTTTTCTGAGATTATAAATAGAAAACATTCTATGTGTTGTCTGTGCACTGAGTTATTATATACCCTGCTTTGCTTACTTCTGTCCTTCTTATCTCAGGTTTCTGTTCCTTATGAGGCACCTGAAATACTTCTGTGTTTTTTTGTTACCCACTTCCAAATTTTTCATACTTCCTGCTGTAGCTTTTACTTTTGAGATAGATGACAAGAAGTACAAATCATTTACTCTGTGTTAGCCTGTACTACAGCATGTTAAAACCAGACACATAGTTAGATTTTGTTCATTTGCTGAGTATGACCAAGTTCTTGGTAAATATATTGTTGTAAGTGGACAGAAATTGCATGCTACCTTACACAAAAACACATGGAAAAAGTGAACAACCACCTAGATTAAGTTTTTTGGGAGGGCTCTGTTTTGAAAGTGAGCTGGAAACCCCAGGCAGGTTCTGTAGCAAAAAGAGTGGTGACATATTGCACAAATCTTGGATCAGTTTAAGAAATCTGGGGCTTCAAGGGGTGGGGATTCTTGCACCCCACCTACTAGATACTCTTTTCCAGTAACTGAGTGGTCTTACCCAGCCTCCTGCGTGTACTTCCAAGACTACTGCTGATCAGGAGCAAGTGTTGCTTTGCTTAGTCTCATAAGCAATCCCAGGGAACTTTTACAGCACATATGGTACTACTGTAACATTGCACATGCCTTTTTCTATGTTAATTGCAAGCGTGATTGTGAACTGTTTTTAGGAAAACTAATTTACTGTTCATGTTGCTTGTGTGCCTGCCTCCTTATTTTGCCGGGATGCACAGAATATAAACTCTTCCTCTTGCCTTTGACCATAACTCCTCCTGATTGGATCTTTCAAAGGAAAAGTAGTGGCAACTTGCTGTGTCAGAACAGAAGAGAATCCTTAACTTAGACCTTAAGTGTATAGAATGAAAGGAAAATACACTTCCACCAGCATCTTCAATACTTTTCCGCTCACATTTGTTATAAAGTGAAGATAAATGTCCAAATTTATTTTGACTAGTCTCATTAAAAGTCAGATGATCTTTTTAGCATAGAAAATTGTAAAAACACCTGGTAAATTATACCCTGAAATAGGTTAATTGTTAGCTTTCTGTATTTATCATCAAGTGTTTTTATATTTACTAAGGAAAAGTACTATGTGGGAACATAATATTACTGAATATAAAACTCCTTATTTAATTTCATCTTGTTTTCCCTTTGATCTGATTACCCTGAATGGCAAATTTGTCATCCATGTGAACACTGTGAAAATTGGATTTTACTTGGTACATATATTCAATTCTAGCAGGTAAGAAACTTGCTTGCAGATACTCCTGCAGCATAATCTTCACCTATGCCCTGCATAGAGCAGAAGATGGTATTTTCATCTTGTACTATGCAGGATGCTTTTAATTAGTTTAGTGTAGTTGGCTGTGTATCATTTGCTGTCCTTGAATGCCGGAATTGATGACTGTCATTAGGATACTCTGAAGAAGTGTGAAAGAATCCAGTTAATGAAATAGCAATTTGGGCATTCTTATTGCTTCCATTTACATTTTTGTTTCAGTAATGGCAATAAAAAAGTTTGTGTTTCCCAATTATGTCCATGTTTAGATCAGATGGCTCTAATCATATGCGGTATATAGAGATGTACATGCAGGCAGTCCAATACCTAGTGTGAAAAATGTTATACAAGTGTTTCAAGAAAGTAATGATCACACAGGATGGTGTTTTTCTGATCTGTGGGAAGGTAGCAGGGAGCTGCTGACTGTTAATGGTGTTAAAACGGGTAGTATGGGGATTAACTGTTACTCAGATTATTTTCTTTTCTCAGTTCATTTCATTGGTTCTCTCCTGAATATAGTTTGTTCAGAAGTGTGTCTTCAGTTGTTTGACAATGCTTAGTGTAGTATAGAAATATTGGAATCATGAGGTAGTGCGGGCTCCTAAAATGATTGAGGTTTTAAATGAGAGGAAAAACGTTGTTCATGTCACATTTCCAACTCATGTTTTACAACTCTGCTTTGTGCCCAGTCATGTGAATATATAGGAACATCAAATACTGCACTGCTAAGTTTATAGGTGGTTATGAAACAATATGGACCCTGAATGAAAATCTTTTGAGGATATGTTAAAGCACACTTCTTTTGGCATCATCTTTGTTCGTCTAAATTACTCTGAGAAAAGTGTCTGAAAAAGAAAGACAAATGTGATCTGAGTCAGTAAATAATAAATTTACTTCTTTATGAGAAAAATAGTTTTTCCTCTTGATTTTATTATTTGATTGATGTGTTCAAAATCTTTGGGAAAACAATAACTGAAAATCAGGAAACCAAAGAATTATGAGGTACGTTTTTGTTCAGGATTCCTGCATTTTACTGTTAGGGTGTCAAAAAATAGCTCTATCTAACTCCAATACAGCCTTTTCTTCAGCTGTACCCAATGGCAGCAGGTTTGAAGGAGGCTGTAGCCCTTTCCCTTCAGTCTTCTCAACTCCAGCAGCGTTTGGTGCAGGTGCGTCCATGTTTGCAGTTGTCACTGCCATTGCTTTTGGCATTGAATCTATGATATGTTTGAATTAATAGTAACAGAGAAGAAAACCACATTCGTCTCCTTCTACACAACAGGCAAACCATGGTACGGAGTAATGATGCTGCAAGGCATCAAGCCCACAAGGCAAAAGTAAATAAGGATTCACCTTAACTGCTGAATGCTTTAGTTGTTCAATATTTATTTATTTGTAGGATATTTATATCTGCTGAATTTAAAAAGGAGGAGGAAAATATTGAGTGATATTTGTTTTCATCTGTGTTTTCTCAAACCCAAGTGTTAAAAATTAGGATCCCCAAACAGAGCAGGAAAACTAAAAGGTCCAAATGTGATGGTATTGGGCAAACTGATAGATGTGCACCAAACTACTTAATGCTTGCCTCCAGTTAAAACAACCAATCATGTTTGTATCTGAAAATGCCTGGGAGGAATATTAGGAAACCAGCAAGAACCTGCTGTAGAGGGAGCTTAAAGTTAATGATTTAAAGAAATGGCTAATGCACTTAAAGGATAATCGGCGTTTGGCTGCAAGTTTGTTTACGTGTATTACTGTATTAAGTGTTCTTGGTTCAGCACTCAAGGGCTTCTGCAAACATTTCTGTGGTGAACTTCTGAAATGTTAAAGCAAATGTGTGACAAGGAGAGAAAGGCGATTGGAATTTAATAGCTACTGCTTTGAGGGGCGAATGCCAAGAAAACATTGAACTAGAACAGCACAGCCACATTCTAGGGATAAATTCTTGCCAATTGTTTAAGAAATTACCAAAACAATGACATTTGGATATAAGTAATTAAATAACATAGTTCTATTCACATACTTTGAAAAGGCAGTAAATAGCAAAGGTGTCTCAGGTAAAATGCAAGAAACCTCAGACCCCCTGGGAATCCTCTCACCAAAAGATGTCTTACCTTGCACTCATCAGCTCAAATAGGCTGGTGCAATCCTCACAAACCTACCTGCCATTCTTCTGTTTGATTCTGAATCTGCTTGTGTGAAAGGTTTGGTATTTGCTCCTTTTCAGTATGGTGAAAAAAAAAAAACCCAGTGTTTAGATCTGTTTGCAGCTAAATATAGGCCTCGTGCAGTCTTGTGCTCCCTGCTGCATGTACCCAAGCAGTGACTCATAAGAACAGAGCTGTAGAGAACTGGCGCAGTGAAATCTGGTAATCTTGCAGTTACTTCTGTCAAATGGAAGGCAGCTATTTCTGTAGTTTCAGGTGACTGGATGTAACTGAATCAGTGACAGTTTCAGGAGCTACAAAAGCTTTCTTCACAGATAGAAACAATAATCTATTTTTGTACAGTTTTCACTCATCCTGGAACTCCTAGATGTAAACTCTAGGGAGGTGGAGGCAATGGCAATCCAGAGCAATTATTATCCATTTATTGCTGCTGGCTGTGTCCTGGTCCCATCTACTTATTGCCTCTGATCCCAGAATTAGGCTTTTTTTCTGCTCACCACCACTGTTTCAACAGGAGCCATTAAAATATCTTCTCTAACTGAATAGTTTGGTAGTCACAATTCTCGTAAGTGGGTTGCAGCAGGCAATGAAATAGAGAACTCTCCCAGTCAATATAGGGTATTGTGGAAAATGCTTCTCTGCATGCTTCCACTGATAATAATTCATAGCAATTTGGTCGGTCTAGCAGAGCTAAATAATTTTTCTGCCACCTGAGAGATTTGTTAGCTGATTCAGCACTTTATTGCCTAAGAGCTAATAATCTCTTATCGATATGTGCAGGCCAGCACAGTAATACTTTTATCTGTGTTAGGAGAATGAGGGGTTGTCTGCGCAGCGTCATTCAGGAAAACTAATCCAAATTGATTTTTAAAGTAGATTAATTAAATTAGGTTCCATCTCTTCGAATTCACAAGACAGCCAAATTTAAGTTAGTTAAATTAGATCAAATCCTTGTTTAACCTTTCTCTTTCAGAATTGCAGTGGACTTAATTTGATTTATTTTAATTCACTTAAAAATTGAGACAAACCTGAGTGTGCTCACTTATATTCCAAATCAGAGACTTTGATCTAACTAAAGAACTTTCAAGCCAAATGTTCATTTAATTGGGATTCAAGTTTGAGTGTCCTGAGTGAAAAGGTATCTGGAAAAGAAAGTACTGAGAAAATTATTTATTCCATTTTATTCATTGTAAACCATAATGTCTGATGGAATTAAAATGCTACGGCTGAAAGTCTTGTTTGTGTCCTTAGTATTTCATGCATGAATTTAAAGATGAAAGAGAACGCTAATATTTGACAGTGAAAGAATTAATTATATCTGCTGATAAAAATCATATTATTATTTCATTGTAGTTTGAAACTGTGTATGCAAAATACTAGATGATAGAGCTATCAGAGCTTGCCCAACACTAACAGCCGAGAATTATCTGTCTGTATCTTATGTCTGAATGCGTTACTGTGTGTATCGGTGTAGTATGTGTGCTTCATGCTGTATGTTGTTTAACTTTCCTACGCTTTTGATGTAAAAGATAATGATGTGTGTCACATCATTATAGCAGGTTATATAGGGGCTGGTAACAATGTGTATGTGACAATTCCCTCATTCCATGTGCCCTCTGCCTCTGGCACTCTTGGTGGCTGGGAGAGCTGTCCTGACCTTGATAGGGGCTTGCAGAGCAGAAGGACTAAATAGTTGGTTATAAACACTGGGAGTGAAGTGAGGTCTCTGATGTGGACTGTTAACTAAGGTATTAGTCAGACTAACATTGTCTCAGCCTGATTTATGTAGCAGACCTCAGTGGCATATTGCATATTTATCACTGATAAACTGTTCTTGCACAAAACTTTCTCTTTTTAATGTTCAGGCTCTCACTGCTGTGGGCTTTTGATAACATTATGATTTATATTTGCCTGTGGTTTTCCCTGACAGTAGCTGAATAACAATAAAATTTCTGTTGATTTTGGGTGGCCAGATGAAAACTTAGAGCTACAACCAATGTATTAATCAGTGTCACCCATCAAAATGCGATGGGTTAAAGCAAGAATTGATATAAAAGTTATTTTATTTTGTTATCTTATTGAATGGCGTAACGTATTTCCTAGATTTCCTTATCACTGGTAATGCATTAACATTGGCTCATCCTCCTCAACGGTCGGTTGGTAATCGATAAATTATTTTGATTTGTGTTTTCTTTTCAGGGAGTGCCTAATCTAAAATCAAATTCATCTTTGTAAAAGAGTGAGCCTGCATGTTTTCTGGATTCAGTTATTCGCATTTCTTCAAATGTCTGGTTTTGTTTGTCTGGAAAACTGCTTTTTGAACTTATAAATGGTTTCAGAACATTATTTTACCATTGCATAATGACAAAAGCAATTTAAATTTACAGATCATTATTGACATGGGAAGCCAATAGTACTGGTGAATTGTATACAGTCTTCCCAGCTGAGCAGATAGGTTGCTCGTAGAGTCAAAAAAAAAAAGGAAACAAAAGCAGCATAGTGCCATGCAGTAAGTCTGTTGTTATCCCAGAGAAACACATTGTAGTCTCTAGAACCAAGACAGCAACACAGTTGTTGCACTGTTCAATGCCTTAACGGTATGCAATGCAGCAAGGATAATGTCAGCTGCCTATGGTAGTAGATCTGTGTCAAAACTGATAAAAACTTATAAATATGTTTGTTTGAAAATTGTACTGTTTTTCCAAGATAAAAACATTGCATGGCCTGTTTCCAGCTTCCTCTCCCTTGTGAAATTCAACTCCCAAGCTACTTTGGTGGTGCTGGCCTAATCAATTAGAAGCAGTAGGTTATGAATTGGTGACAAATCATGCATAATTTGCAACAAAAAAGGAACATACCAAATGTTCTGAGTTGTAGCCTACATGCTAAAGCTTATTTGTTTGTTTTGGGATGTCCTTATTTAAGAAATTATTACAATGCAAATTAGTGTCTTAAAATTAAATATCGATATATTTAAAAGCAATATTCACTGGCTGAGTGCATGTCAAAACTAGTGAACATCTTGCCAGTTCACTCCTGAGTTTTTCAGTAGCCCTCTTTATGTTCTACTAAAGTGTGATCACCCTCGAGTGTTGTTCATGTACTTAATGTCCTGTGTTAGAAAAATTGAGAAAAATGCCCTTTTCTGTCTTTTGGTTTTTGATGCCTTTACAGCCACTGGGCGCAACCTCTCCATGTTTCATTAAAGTGAAAATGTGATTTCTCCACACACACACTGGAATTCTGCTGCATGGGGTATAAATGAATGACAGGATTTCAGTAGCAGGGTACTCTCAGGTGTACCCCTTGTAGGAAGAGGCTGTGAACTGTCCTGTGCAAGACACAAGCAGCTCAAACCAGCTCTGAAACACCTCACGGTGTGCCAGAACTTCAGCCAACCAGGGGAGCATATGGTACCTCTTTTTATGTTTAAGAAAAAACCTTAACTGTTAGGAGTAGGAGACATAGGAGGAGGCACATGGGGAGCTGGTGAAGCAGTGTGCTTGGAGAACAGGGAGGAGCAACAGAAGCAAGTTGCGGACGGAGACATTGTAGGTGATTCAGCTGAAGATGCCCTCCTGGAAGAAGATAATCCATGGCAGAGGCGGGGTGCTGCTAAGAAGACTGTAGTCTGTAGGCAACCAACGCTTGAGCTAGAAACACCCAAACAAGGACTGTATCTTGTGGAGGGATCCATGCAGAAGCAAGTACACCTCTGAATGGGCATGAATGTAGCACATGTAGGACCAATGCTGCAGCAGACAAACACCCAGAGGGGCTGCTGCTCATTGAAGACCCACACCAGAGTAGGTATTCTTCTGAAGGCACTGAAGCATGTGGAGAACCCGTGGTGGTGCACGTACACACCAGAGGGAACTGTGGGCTCTGGAATAGACCGCAGGAAATTGCAGAGGAGCAGAAAGAAGCAGTGGAGGAGAATTAAAGTAGAAGTCCCAGAGTCAAGACTGTTTTGCCCACAACATCAGAATAGACTGATTGTCAGTGACACGTTCCAGAAGTGTGTCCTAAATACTCTTCTGGGTAAGTGAAGCTCAAATTTGTGAGAAATCTGTGGGGCATTCAAGCACTGTAAGAAGATCTGAATTCACAACTCACATCCAAATTTTCTAGTCTTTCAGGAAGCATAATTCTGTTTTATTTGGGAAGGAGCGTATTTACCCCTTCCAAAGTAAAGCTGATCAGTAACTGTGTTGTTTTCTGCAACAATATGACTGCACCACCACAAACGGGAATGAAATTGGAAGGAATAATTAAAAATTATTTGCACAAACAGCCATCAGCTATTACTGCAGGTACTGCTGCCGTGGTCATTCTGTCGGGTTTCTTATGCACAAAACAGTATTACATCTGTATTCAGAATTCCATTTTTAAAATGGCTCTCTTTTTTTCCTGCTAAGTAAATAAGTAGATGCTCCTAAAAGTTTTGTATTCAAAGGTTTGCTTCTCGTAAGTTTATTCCTCTAAAGTTTTCTTCAGGAAAATATTTGGAGCTGACATACTTGGATTTTTAATTAGTTATAAAAAAAATTTGGTTTATCTATAGGTTTTTCACATAGTGGTCTTCTCTCTGTACCTTTCCTCTGTTTATCCTTCCATCTGCTACTAGTAATACGGTGATTCTGCTTTCTTCATTAAGTATTACCCTGTTTTTCCTTTAATTGTGGAAAGTGTTTCTATTTTGTCAGAGATAAATTTGCTAGTTGTGTTTGTGTTGGTGTTGAGAGAAATGCTACTACTTCATGTCTTCTGGTTAATTTATCTCTTAGTTTTAATGCTAATCTGGTTAAGACATGATTAACAGTATTCCTTGGGCCTCATTTTTATTCTGTCCAGAGCCTGTTTTGACACTCAAATTAATGGTTTTCTGTGTATTTACCTGGAGCTTAAGTTTGATATTTTTCGATACCAGTGGTTTTGGTTCTTCAAAAATTATTTTCCATCATTTCAATTTAGAAATTTTCACAGAAATGTATGCAGATGGGACAGTTAATTATGAAAGTGCTCTTGAAACTTCTGAAATTAATGAGGTGAGTTTAAGAATAATTTTTTGAAGTATTTTAGGGTAGAGTTTTTCATTACAATGTTTAGGTTTACAGTATATCATTGCATGTGTGCTGGTGAAGGTGTCCCAGGTTTCAGTGTTAATTTACTGGGCGGAAATCATAGAATGGTTTGGGATGGAAAGGACCTTAAGATCATCTAATTCCGAACCACAAACCTTGGACTTTTTTGTAAAATGACCCTAGATGGAGCCAGTCTGATACTTTAATAGTGGAACAGAATTTTGGACTCTTCAAACCATGCCTCTCTTGCCAGTTCGAGCTTCTTGCCTGTACCATGTTGTCTCCTTGCCATTTCTTTCTACTTGGAAACTTTATAACATGTCTGATAACAAGAAGTTTCTATTTCAGATCCCATGAAAATTAGACAATGCATTAGAATGCTCCTGGGCTTCTGATTTTAGACCTTTGAATGTGCTGTATCTCTTCCATGTGGCGCTGTGCTGACTACACCAGGCAACTGCCCCTTCAGTATTCTTCCTGGGTTCTCAGAGACCTTATGTGATATTTCTTCTTGTTTGTCTGGTGAATCACTGAAAAGCTAAAGCATCAGCCACTTCAAATACTTGATGTAACCATTGCCTTCAGACTGCTCAATTTTCATAGTCTTCTGGTATAATAAAGGAAAGGAAATCTCACGGAGAAGGCAGACAGGAATGAACTTCTGACATAGTGTTTCATATAAATAGACATGCCAGCAGCTGTGATGGGTAGATATCAATTTTCAGTTCTTCAAAACTTTCAAGATTTTGTGATTCCAGGATGTAATTCATCATGGTTTGGGTTGGAGGGGACCGTAAAGATCATTTAGTTCCAACTGCCTGCCATGGGCAGGGACACCTTCCACGAGACCAGGTTGTTCAAAGCCCCATCCAACGCTGGGCAACTGGCTCCAGTACTTGCTTTTATAACAAGTCCCTCTCCAGATTTCCTGTAGGCCCCCTTCAGGCAGTAGAAGGCTGCTCCCAGGACTTCCCCAAGCCGCCTTTTCTCCAGGATTAACAAAAGTCCTTCAAAAGGGGCTAGAAAAACAGATTCTCACATTCGTCCTCAAGACATGGCTTCACTAAAGGGGAATCCTGCCTGACCAATTTGGTGGCTTCTATGATGGGGCTACGGAACTGATGGACAGGGGTAGAGCAGTTGATGTCATCTACCTGGACTTGTGCAAAGCGT